>LGAG01000421.1:19179-30366 GCA_001278395.1 Lerema accius | reverse complement strand
CATTTTGATCCGTAAAAATTTTAAAAACTTTCTATAGGAACGCACACCGTTTACGCCACTAGCTCTCAACCACGACTACAAGCGCCTCTGGCGGGAACGTCGTGATGTACCCACCTGGGCCTACTGTTCCCACTTTGTTAGGCGCACTCTATAGAATATAAATTACTCTAAGCAAATCACGCACTCATCAAGTTAAAAGTTACAAATTACTTTGATCTACGTTGTAAAGTACAGCTATTTATTTTTAAATTATGCTGTTTTTTCTAGCAATATTATCTATAATCAGTATCTCAAACATAAGGAAATATTGAGTTCTTAAGTACCTATACATATCCGTGCACCCTCTTAATACTTATTTCATAAAATAAACTATTATGATTTTTAAAGTAATTTGGTTGACTTATTCACAGACATTTAGATAAGAAGGAATTATTATAATAAAATAGGTTTGCTGCCCTCTATATCTTGATCATAGTAGTTATATTATTTAGTTCATCAAACTGTTAATAGATGGTGGTACCGAGAAATTTTGAACAACTATTATTATAATGTTAACGACCACCCATAGTGTAAAAAATCTTCCATTTGGACGATGCTTAGTTTTAGGATATCCATAATAAAAATTTATTACAAATTATTTATTTATTACAAACATACCAGAATTATTGTCTAAGCATAGCATATAATTTACTCTCATCTATGAAGCATAGGTACTCAACTTTCCTAAAGAAATTCGTATAGATAGTGCTATGCTCTATGACGTCATACCTAGACCGTACATAGAATAGTGCTAAAAGTACCTACCCATTTTATCTGCGGTTCCCGTGCTAAAAGAACCTTTTTCTTCCTAATATAAAAAATAAAATTTACCACCGATATAAAAAAATACACAGTCATGATGTTCCAAAACAAAACAATGAGCTATTTTATAGAAATTAATTATTATTTTTGCTATCGGTGATATAGCTAAATCTTATAGTAATACCTATTTGAAATTAGTAATACTGTAATAATTTGGCTACAAAGAAAACATCTTTTAACCTGTCTTTCAAATATTATAAAAAAGAAACAATAGGTACAAGTAACTTTTTTCTGTAGGTATTATTTTTATTTTACGATCCTAATGATCAGGTCCTTCATTACCGTCGTAAAATAAGCTAATTTGCCCCCGCGGCGGTAATTACCCCAGGTTAGGAATATAGGCTCTAGAGGCACCAAAGCTAAGACAATATAGAGCTACTAAGTTTTGTTTTATTTTTTAATATAAGTAGATATTATCGATTCGTGCAACGGTAAATTGACATGAAATTTATATAGGTAAACAATTTGCATAACAGTAATCTCCATAGAACTGTAAAAGAATCGCGGCAAACGTTTTGTTTTGTAGAGAGTACAGGGCATGCACGCTTAACTTTTTGAAACAAACAGATTTACTCACATTCATCTCGGGATGAATGCGACTCCGAGTTTATGGAATACTTTTATCAACTTTGCCTTGTAGATTTCTCACTTTTTAAAGTGTTAAAAGGCTTAAAACGACTACTTTAACACAGATGCGCCTCATTAAGAAAAATTACGTTTGCACATTCGTTTGATAACAATGTTTGTCATTTTTATCATTAACTAAAAACGTGTACCTACAATCATTCGTTTGTACGTAAGCATTTAAGAGTAATAAATAAGAAAAGGAAGATAAATATAGTGTAAATAAATAGCACAGTAGAATGAATCCTATTGAATTTTAGATAACGCCTGAAATAAATGAATAGCAGGGTTTCCTCGAAGCGAAACGACAGTGGGAAGTTAGTCCATACAAATAAATAAAATTGGAGTATCTGTTTGTAATATTAAAAAAATCAACAGCTTTTTCTCTATGCAATTTTTTGTGTTACACGGTACACTTACCAAAATATCCTTTTTTTTAAATTTTTGTCCGTCTGTTTATCTGTCAGTCTGTTTGTTCCGGCTAATCTCTAGAAAGGCTGGACCGATTTTAACAGGCCTCTCAGTGGCAGATAGCTGATGTAATAAGGAGGCTATTTAGATTTTAGAAATCTTAAGATATGACGCCTAAAATTATGAAATAGCAATGTTACGGGTGCTTATAGTTATGCATAGGTTTATTGATGTGAAGCGAGGGCGGGTCATTAGTGGGCAGAGTACCTGAAAGAAATAGGAAGACTAATCCTTTTTTGCAATGTTTTTTTCAGCATAAGTTTCCCGAAGCGAAGCGAGGGTGGGCCACTAGTATACTATAAACTAGGCGTGCGGCGAGGCTTGACGCCCGGGGATGTTTATCAGCAGCACCACAATGTATGTCGCCAGGAACTCCACTTTACATTTTTAAACGCTTTGGATCGTACCACTTCCCGCCAAATCCTTAAAGAATTTATGTAAAAGAGATAAGTTAGGTGTGTACTTAGTGTTTGAATTTTATCAGTTAGGCTTCGGAGTTCTTAGATTTAGTTTTTGTTTGCGTAGACAAAGTTACCTTCTTTTAATTTAAAGTATCATTTATCAACTTTACTCTACCTACCGTTAAATTAAACCTTAAACTACCTAACTACTGTTGATAACTGGGGTAAAATAAATGTCCTCAGTATTTAAATCTTACATTATGTATTATGTAGTAAGATATTTAATCGCGGTCGTAGCATCATTTAGCCGAGGTCAAAATGAAATAACTTATATTTTGTATTTTTCACAAATATCTTGCGCAAGTAGATAAAATACAAATGTAGTGTACATACGACAATTAATGAGAATTGAAGTGTTTCTCTGTAACTGGTGGTGAATTTTAAACGACAACAAAACGTGCTATGCCGATATTCAAACGAGCTAGTAAGTCATGTTTTAATTTACGGAATAGAGGCGCTGCAATTTCCGTGCAACCAAAATGGAGTTACGACAAAGTGATTCATTTAGCGCAGTTTGGACGAATAAAACTGAGCGTTTTCGAACGTCTGAGCTCGTTAAAAGCGCGGCCATTGATGGCTATTGATGGAATGTCCGTTTCTGTAACGAGCCCAGTGCAGCCGCATCCGTCAATGACAGGAGTTGCAAGCATGTCACTGCTCCACTTTGACTACGAATCTACGAATTTTGAAAGATCATTGAGGAATGCACGTGTGCCTTTGCTTGCAAATACAAACCTGCAAAAATGTTACTGGTTTTCAATGTGTAATTTTGTCGTTCGTTTAGATAATAATTAATCCTTATATCTTAATATAGGTACCTATAATACTTAATTTTTCATTGTTTTATTGAAAAATTAATTAGCATCTTTTGAAATTTATTTCGTTTGAAACTCTTCAGATCAACGAGTAAATATTTAACTATATTTATTATAAAAAATACTAAATATTAGTTCAGTTACCACCCCAGTCTGTATGCCCAGTAGTTTGTGATCGATTGTGTTTCAAAAGTTATGATTTTTGTATACGATGGATGAGAAAATAGCTGATAAAATGTGGATAAACAAAGTAACATTCAAATGGATCGTCTACTAGTACCTAGAAAAAAATTACATTCTAAAAATTAAATTGCTGCCTCGTTTCTTAATAAGTTATTTATTTACTCTAACCTTGTGTCTCCTGGCTTACTAGTGAACAATGAAACCCTGCGCTGATCTGATAATATGATCCAGAAGCAGGTTATTGCGTCAGTTCCCTTCTGGTAGATTTTGCTAGGTTCTATAATACACCTGTGTTCCGTGCTCTATACCACCGTTACAATCTACCGTTGGTAATCTGTGTAGATCACTGATTCTCAAAGTTGTCCAGGTGGATCCCCGGTACTAGGGACACCAGCAAAATTTTGAAAATTTTCAATGAGAAAAAAACTTTGGGCACTTCTTGTGTAGATGAATCAGTACTAGTAAGGTGGCCTACCGATACCTGTCCGGCAACGTTATTAGTATAGTCAGAATAGGTGGGCCATGGTTACTTAAAATTAAATTTTTCGTCCGCTTTTCATCTATTACATACGAAGACTACAGTTATCTTGATTCTCTAAAATTATCCTTCGATCGTTAAGCTTATCATTATTTCATTAATTCTATATAGATCAGACATTTCGCAGTAGGTATCTCTAACACGCTAGTCTTCGTTACCAAGCTGTAAATACCTACCTACTCTTTATTTATTACCCTTACTTTTGTTATGTGCATAAATTAAAATCTTAAATAATTTTATACTCATGTTTAACTAATGCCACGGAGCATTACAAAGTTAATGTTTCTTCAAAATTATAACATATTATCATTTCAGGGTAAGAAAAGAAATTTACCGAGTTGAATTGGTTATTAACTTCAGAAGATTATGTTACATAACTAACGTATGCTAGAATAATAATTACTCTGCAAGTTAGTTAGGAGAATAACTTTAGCTAAATAATTCATAGAATAGAACTTCTCCTTGTTATTTCATCAATGGTAGGTATCTGTTGATTTAAAGTAAATATAGAGTTATCTATGCTAAATGCCAGATATCGAGTCCTTTAATTCTTTAAAATATTAACCAAGCATATTGTTCTCATGATTGTGGCAAACATACTTAGTTTTACGTATTAAACAATAGCAGGAAATTAACTACGTATCTATATACTTTCTTTAAAATCAAAAGAACACAAAGTCAGCGCACCGAATTCGTCACAATAAAGAAATGTTCGCTAATTAATTAAGACCCGTCGTGTTCCTCTTGTGTGGGTGTGGCCATTCTTTCTGTTTGCCCACGGAGGGAAAAAGAAAGTTAGATTAAACGCAATTCATTGTCCAACCATTGTAATAGAGTCAGCACAAATGTGATCGCAGAAGAGAAAGAATTTATTGATTGTTTCCCAGATAACAATTCATAACTAAGAGCTTCTACACACGTTTTCTCAAGGCGCTGACGATGCGCGTTTGAAATAGTTTGAATCTATACAAATGCTCAGTCGCAGCGGGTTTCATTATGTTTTATTTCATTTAATTACAATCTACAAAAAATATTTTTCATTGGTATTGAATGATTAAATAATGATAAAAGGGGAAACAGGAGCAAAGAAGTTTGGTTTAAAGATACATAGAGTCCCAAAATAATGAACTTAGGTAGGTACTTATATGTTTTAAGAAAATACAAATTTCGAAAAAGGTACTTGAATAACGTAGTCTTGAGTAAATTTGAAATCTTCTGTATTATTTGATAAAGGTGAAACTAAATTGTCGAAAGCAATTTGCAATCGACCATTGGTTCAAAGGACCGAATCACGAAAGGTTCCAGGGAGGGTCTATTAAAATTTGAAACTTCATTTTACTGGATAAATTGCTTCTTGACTTTCGCTATCTTCAAGATAAATACATAACAGTCCGTAATCTGGAACCGCAAATAAACTTAAAGAAGGAAAATTGTTCCAAGTTTGTTTAAGCGTATTTTGATAAAATCCGACAAATGTTGGATTATGATATATACTTTAAAACCATTACGAACCTAATTATATAATTAAGTAATATACATTTATTTACTTATATTGTGATGAACGATGCGCAATTTGTAAACGATACCTCGTTACAACGTTAGAAATCGTAGAACAATCCTGCAATAACAATTCGGATTTGTATCAGTCGATGAATAAATTATAAATACATTTAGCGGCGCACGTTTCAAACCATTTCTCTTCTTACTCGGCTAGCCCATTTGCAGATCTCCAAACGGTGCCATTACTCAGCAATAAATTGGCATTTGCGCCGTCATACATAAATTACACGAAAGCGCACCGAAAACCAAGTTCCTTCGTAGTCACTTTTTTGTGTAATACTTCAGTTACTGTTATAATATTATTTATTGTGCCTTTTGGGTCTACAATTTTTGTTAGGGTATATAAAACCTTAGGGATAATGGATGTTTGTTTTTTCTTATGATTTTATAAGTTCGAGGTGACCAATAAACGCTTGACCGCTAAGGATTTGTATTTCATAAATAGTGTAGTTGTAGTCTTCACGGTTCAGGTGTTATTAACTGCTTCTTAACACTAGCAGTTATTTTCAATTAAACGTGATTACAACTAACTAGGCGCTCGAGTAAGAAAGCTGGCTACTATTGATTCTTACGTCATATTGGTCTAATGGCATGTGTTAGAGGTTATTACCTATTTTAGATTACTATTTTTGGCCAAATACGGCGAAAATGGGTACCTATGTTAATAAATTGAAATACTGGTCAGTAGGTAATAAATAGTCATAGTTCTATGGATAAATATAAAAACTTAATAAAATATTTGGAAAATATGTTTTAGTAACCTGATAAGAGGTTTTACTTAACTTGATGTGGTATTTACCTAAGTTCATGAAGCTACTTATTGCAGTTATGTACTCATCTGTAATAGGGTCATTTCATGTAAAAACATTTCCTACGACTCGAACACGCAGTAAGCTATACCTCGCGCTTATTAAGTAATTTTCAAAACAGCCACGTCGCTTTTAATAAAGGCACGTTCTTATATGAATCGCTCGTGGTCTAACTACTAATGAAACTCATAAGCATGGTTCTAATACCGGGCCATTAACAGCTCACGATTGCTGTTCGAAGGGAAGAGTCCCCTTTCTGACTCATGATTCCTCATTTTGTAAGGTGCCATTAAACGCTAAGTTTTATAGCACCTTGTTAAAAGAGAAAGTTAAGCTAATTGTTTAATACCATTAATGATATTACAAGCAGTTACTAATTTTGCCTAACAAAATATATCTTTCGGAATAAACATCAACGCATTTCGCGAAAGAAGCGACATTTATTCTTTATAACTTTTTAAAGAAAGTGATACTTTTGTTTCAATCAGAAGTTTTGAAGTTTCAAAAAAAATTACGTGCATAACGATTAAAGACTCTTAAAGTAGCCTGAAAATACAAACTAATGCTGCCGGGTTCACGAGACATTATTTTGATACCTGAGTCTTCAAAACTAAAAATCGAGTAATGTGTGCCACTGTCGCAACTTCCAAAACACTTTTTGTTTACATTTAAAAGGCAATTAGTACCTACTGTTTAACTTCTCTTACAATATAGGAAACATGAAAAAGGAAATAAATTATTGTGAATTCCCTATTGATTTCCGTATGAATGCGTAAAGATATTACATAAATGATCCAGCAGCAAAACTTACCTACTATAATAGCGACAGGAAATTGTATTTCTATAATAATTTCCGGTCCGATAGATTGTTCGCTAGACCACTTAAACAAATCGCAGTGAGAACTGAAACGTCTTTCAGCTTCAAAGTTTGTTTAATACTTTAAACTGGTAATGAAGGCATTAAGGCGCGCTGAATGCATAAGGAATGAGACGCCGCCACAAGCTCCTATATAATTAGCCCACTTATTACTCTCCTCCTACTACATATTTTTTCACAGTCCGCGACGATTGAGAATTAAAATCAGTTTAACAAAGACTCCGGACTTTTGTGCATTTATAACAGAAAGCAGAATTCTTTTCACGCTCATTATGCTTTCATTTCCTTTGCCAACTTTAATTGTAATTTGTTTAATTTTAGGATCAATGTCAGTGTTCGTATCAGATTTATTTTAAACATTTTTATCTAAACAGTAGTATTACTACGTTAATATTAATTGGTTACACCCCTGTTCCTGTCTGGGTTCAAAACTGTAACTAAGGATAAGAATTACGCATTAGCATACTAATAGGATTATGAACCTACATATTAAATACTATTAACTTAAAAACCACTATTTATTTTATACATTGAAGAGAAAATATTATGGCCAGTATTAATAATTATAGACACCTAACTGTTGTTTACAAGGCGTTTGGTTTTAGCATATAAAATGTGCACAAAATTTTCTACAGCGAGAATTCCCCGAACTAATTCGATAAAATCAAAGGTTGGTTGGTTTTGGTATCGTGTTGTTTAATCTCAATTCAATGGCTTCCCCTCCTTGTTAAATAGCAGTTTCGATGTGTTAACAACAAAACTTTGACTATGCCCACCGAATGAATAATTTTGTACGTTTATTACAAAGTTTTAAGTGTTGAATACGAAATGACGCCATGTTTTAAAATAGCTTTTAGAGACATTTAGTTAATTTTTAAACCAAACATAATCTCTATTCTAAATTCAAAGTCTTGCTTATGATCATTCTCCATCTCCAATTGGAAGCAGAATATTTCTGAATCACCAAGTTTAATCCCGTACGTGGCTTAATATTTAATATCTAATAAACTCAATCTTGTAATATGTAATATTTTAAACATGCCTCGGCTGCAGTCCCGGAGAGCAAAATCAAACAATTTCAAGGATCTCAAAGAAGACGAATGAAGTTTGAAATCTTCTTTATGAAATAATTACGAGGCGATGATGAAATGCAAAGATATACATTAGGTACCGTCATGATTGATGTTCGTTCATTATCTATCAGTAAATTTATTCAAGGTAAAATGTCGGTAATAATGGATAACCATTACCGCGTATTCGTAGAATCAGGTTAAAGTATACGAAATTTAAATGTAAAAGGAAAGTGAAAAAAGTTTTTCGTTAAAACACTTTCACATAATGATAGTGTTAACACTTATAATGAGCTACACACCTTATTATTTATCTAGGTACTTACTTTACTTTTTGGTGAAATTGAAACGAATGCTTATCTATGACTAAGATTTGTATGGCGCGATGCAGAATTTGCAGCACCAAAGTTCAATGAATCCTAGGTGCGACTCCCAGGAAGGTGGGAATTGGTGATAGGTAAATATATTATGCAGACTCATACAATACATATAATAATATAAATTCTAAAATAAGTAATCCTTATATTGATGAAGTTACACAAGACTGATATTTTTAAAAGCCGTAATTTAATGAACTTTTATTTTAGCGATGATGCCAAAAGTACGTTATCATAATATTATTATCTATATTTAAGTCAAAGACATTTCTAAAATAAGTAATCCTAATAAGAATGAAATTACACAAGACAATATTCAAATTGCTCTCCTGTAAAGTATTGATTATGCAGATGACACTTTGTTCCACCGATAAGTCGATGTGTAGCAAATTTCAACTTTTTCTATCTAGATGATGGTCTGGGAATTGGGAATCGGAATTCTGACCTAACAAACGGACAGACCGACAATGTCTAATGTGCATTGACAATGTCTATTGGGCTTCTATTAGAAACACTACAAAGAAGTTTTATTGTATTTTATTTTTCTATGCTTTGAATGTATTAGATAAATGTTGTTTCTTAATAACTTAATCTGTCTATCATGTCTAGAAAAAATTATAAAAATTAGTAATTACTGTTCTTTACAATCAAAGCGAAATTTCATTCGTGGACGATTAAACGATTTAAGAATCTGCTTCTATAAGAACTCTAAAATACCTATGAACACATTTTGGTAACTGTCTAATGACCATAATTCAAGAACATTATACAACTGGAAATTGATTTTGCATTTTTAAAGTACGATTTCCCACATATTATCTTGACTGTTAAAATCAAACCACACGCATTTGTCTCGCCGGCAAAGTCATTAAAAATCCACCACAAACGGAGCTTCAAAAGAGAAAAATCTTAAAAAGAGGTTGGTTAACATTGTACTTTTCGTAGTGCGCCTCGTTATTATAGGTAGATAGTAATAGATAGTAATTCGTTCTACCTTAACCTACTTTAAAAATGAGGATGTAATTTTCACGATAATTATTTTTCAACTTGAATTATTGCGTTTTTCTTGATTATAACAGTAAAAATGAAATAATTTCAAATGTTACTCATTTCAGGTAATGGTTCATTTAAACAAATTATTAGCTCACTAAAGAAACGGGTCAGTGTTGGTTAAGTGTTTATAAATTACTTACTACTTAAAGTATTATGTTGGAGTGTTTTAAACCTAATAAAAACAGTATAATACTTTTAAGGGACAAATCCTCCAGTGGGTCCATACGCGCCGGTCGAAGTACTGATGTTGGATCCCTCCCGTTAGCCACGCGTTAATAGGATCAAACCGGGCTTTATTTGGGCCGTCCGCGCGATTTCACCTAACTTATCGAATTTGCAAATCGGCTTACACCTCGTTAACCATAGTGTATGGAGTATCTAATGCCACATCTAAAAGTCCAGTACGTATCTTTGATATCTGTTGTGATAGAATTAATTGTTAGTTCAGCTATCCATAATCCGCTACCATCTTAATTAAAATGTTTGATTATCACTAGTCATTGTTTCCAGGTAAGGCTATATACTTATACGTATTTTATACAGTGTGTATTTAAATAACTGAACATTTGATTAGAGGTCAGTTTATGCCTATTGTTAAAGTCATTTTACGTAAATCATAAGTGATCAACTCAAATCAAGAATATAATCGCGTAAATTTTTACATTTTACGTATATTTTATAAATTATTATACCGTATATTGGTTATATTTCTCTTTGAGGGCTTAAAGGCTATATACACCCAACTAAACGAATGTAACAAAAAGTCCGAAGTAATATGAAACCATGATATTCATATTTCAAAAGCGGAATGAAAGCGTGGATTTGTTGAGTCAAAGGATTCTATATGAATGTACAATTTAAAAATACCTGGTTGTTTAAAAATAGTTTTTATCTACTATTGTATAACTGAGAATGACAGTCATGAAACACAATAATAACAATTAGAAGCAGTCGGTACAAAACTATGAAAGTAGTCTACCGCTTAGTCTCTTAAATTATTAACCTTTGTGAGGGCGATACGTAGAAAGGTTCTGTCTTGTTTACGCGTTAAGGGAGGAGGGGAAGGGAACTTAATACCCTATATCACTGTCGGGGTAATACAAACTAGCGGGTCGCAACCTTTTCCACTAAATTACGTATCGGCACATGGGATAATCCGAACTAAGTTGAATAACAGTGGTACAATGAACTAATTCCATAATAAGTGCACTGAATTAATAAACAGTGTTATGTTATGTTTAACAATATGCTTTTTATTACGATATTTATTTTGAAAGTTATTTAGTCTAGTATGGAGATTGTACGTCGATATCAATAGTGGGCGTTTCAATGAGAGTTAATTAAAATAAAAAGATATTAAACTATTTATTAAGTATGATAATTACATAAAAATATGTTTTTGATACAACATTTAGAACATTGAACAGATATAAACTTTTTATTGAAATTAACTAAAAACATTAATAAATATACATGAATATTTACAAA
>LGAG01000421.1:4700-18933 GCA_001278395.1 Lerema accius | reverse complement strand
GATGAACTCGTCCAGTTTACACAATAAATTTGCGTGTTTCCAAAGATATGTACAACGAAGAACATATGTAAATTTAATATTTAAAAATTAATAATTAATAATACGTACCTAGTTGCGCATATAGTATAATAATCAAAGAACGGTGACAAGGAAGTATTTAGATATATTTATTACTTACGTAAATTGGAATACATACAAAGAAGAGCATTCAAACGATAGCAATTTACCTACGGACCTTGTAATATCGATTTGTTTATAGTTGTAGTCGATTAGATACTTATATGACATAAAACAGCATATATAGTTCCTAGTCACCAAAAGTACCTATATTCTTTTTTTAAATTTTTTAGGCAACGATAGCGAAGTTGTTATCAAATTGTTTGTTTAATACTGGTGTGATATTCGAGTTTTCAATAATAGCAATGCATAAATTACTAGGTCTATCGAGGGCTACATTGAAGCTTTAATGGTTCCGTACGACACTCGACCCGTCTCTTGCGTTAATAATTTATTACTTCTGTACCGTATCTCCATACAATATCTGATAAAGAAACAAATATATCCTAGTTAATCCTTTATTAAACAGATTTATTGTCTTTATAAAATGTAGTCGAATATAGAATTTTACATATTGTGTAATTATGTAGACTTAACATGGCCCACATATTGTTATGATAATGTTTGAATCTTTCAATACATTTGAATTATGATGGTCAAAAATTGGAACTGTAGATGTGTAGTGAATGGTAATTATGTAGATTAATGCAAAAGTGTATAAATTGACGTTATTCCGTTGGCATAAACTTGGCACTTCCGGTTTATATGACAAAGTGGATGGAAACTACGATTAACCATAGTACCAAAATATTTATAATTCATTCCTTTTTGTCTCAAAAATTTTTTTTTTCAAGTAATTAGTACCTAATATTGGGAGAAATATTAATAAACACTTTTAACTACAAATCCTGGCAGGTGACAGTCAAAAAGATAATTTAATATTGGATGTCTCAACCATTGCTAAATCGGCAATAAATACTTTAATAAGGTTTTGTTTTATCTTTATTTTATTAGTTGATTGCTTTAGAAACTAATTGTGCTTGAAAAATAATTACGTAAATTCGTGACGGTATAAGAAAATAGCATTTTATCTAACATTCAACATAGGAAATTAAAAAAAAAACTTTTGAAATGTGCGTTCATTTCTGTCCAGATTCAGAAAATAATGAGGGAATTAAAAATTGATGTCGCGACAAACATTGCTCTGTGATTCCCCTTCCAGATTTGCACGGGCAGATTTCTCTAACCCTCGAGGCGACCGTTACGCGCGAGTGCCACTTACATGTTACAACTTATTGAATTATTTATTCGACCATCTACCTTATTGGATTGAAATATCACAGCCCTATGTCTTTATTTCTAATATAATCCCATTATAGTGCGAGAGCCGTTATTTAAAAAGTAATGGAAAAGGAACATTTTTGGAGCACAATACTGGTAGCGGAGATGTTATTTCCGTAAAAATTTTATTTACCATATTGTACTATAAAATTCTGGAGACCGTCTTAAAACGTCCTTTACGTGCCTACATCCGTTGCCCCTTTTGAAACCGCACCCTTTACCGTGCGGTCACTCACTCGGTGGAGGATAAAGCACTCAATTTTATAGTACGATATTTTGTAGCATTTTTCGCATTTTGCACGCTGAACCTTGTATACAAATATTCATTCAGCCTTATTTTGAATACCACAAATTCAACAGAGTTACCTCTCGACCCTCGCCCGTAAAACTTTAATAGAAAATTTTGAGCTTTGTTTACTTTAAGATATAGGTACTTAGTATAAATAAAACCTAATCTCCTTTATATTTATTTATGGAAATATAAATAAAAGTTAGTGTCGCTAAAACCCGAGAACGGCTGTACCGATTTGGCGCTAATTTTGAGTTTAAAAAATCTGTGGAAGTTTAAGGAAAGTTTGGAGAGAAAATATGGAGAAATTACGATTAAAACAGTTGTAGGTACTACTTAATAATAAAATACAAAGTTGAACGGGTCATTTAGTATATAAAGTCAATATGGTTGAGAAGATTATCCGCTTTAGATACCAATATTTTAATATTATCTAGATTACGATTATGGTAAGAAATTCATTGAGTGCTTTCGTAAGTATATCTACCTACCTTAAGAAGATAAGACACGCTAAACAGAGTCTTGTTTGGTATCGTTAAACAGTAGTCATTCATCCTTGTCTGATGTTTTCGTCTTCCAAGAATTTCCGATATTTGGGTCGACACCCTCTTCGGTGAATTTGTCTCCAAGTCTCCACCGTTATGAAGCGAACCTGTACAATGTTATTGGAAGGGTATTGTAGGATAGGTACTTGTAGGTAGGTTGGTTGTCGTTTTACATTTTTTATTTCACACGATTGCGATACTAATTGTATTTACTACAAAATTTTACACAAATACCAGTCTCCATTTCAGTTTAGCCTTAGATTTTTGTAATAAACGTACATGGATAAAAATCTAATATTTTTATTGTTATGTCAGGAATTTTTATAAACTCAATTCTTTTTGTAAATAACCAGAGAGAGAGCAGGTGTGCAATAATGGTTAAAGGTCAACGCTTGTTATGACGAGCTGGACAAGTCAGACATTATTGCCTCTTAATAAACCGCTAATACCTACTATACTTTTGTTACAGTACCTAGTAGTAGTATTATACTTGTGATTTCTAATATAAAAAGCCTACACGATAGCTTTGTTCACTTTAGATCCACTGTCGCGCTGAACCCCTCGTGATTTTATTATTAAATAGAGATTTCAGACAGTTCTTTAAGACCCAAATTTTAAGAAAGGCTTAAAATTGTTTGTGTTGTATTCTAAGTTCAACTCGTTCCGAAATGCTTTATTACGTCATCCAAGAATAGTTATAGATATCTTAATGTACTTTCAGCCAATGTGTGAGAATACTTAATCGCGTTTATTGCTTTACCCAGTCGTATCTAAGCTATTAAAATCTCCGGAAATGTCAAATAAAACGACGGAATCGATTTCGCATAAACGATAGACGTGACCGATGGAGGAATATGACATCTCTAATTTGTTACAAGTATCAAATCAAACTTGGATGACATAGCCTGTTTGCGTTGCGAAGTGAATATTTAGTGATTGATTTATCGTAGATAAGAATGTTGAAGACGCTTGAAGTAAGATATCTATATAATAAGATTTGTTGTAATGAGAAAACTGCGTTAAATCACATCTGGCCTAAATAATTTCCAAAAAATTACATTTTATACGCGTTCTTCTGATCCGTGTGTTAAGACTTTAAGAGCATTGCAATGTTTTCCAAATATGAATTTGAGCAATGAGCTAAATCGTCAATAATTTTGTCCGGTTTCTTGGTTTAATGGAAAAGAACGTTAATAAAAAAAAACAAAACAGTTAAAATTAACGACAATGCTCAAGTTACAGTACCTATTTCAACAATATAATGTTAGCGTTGGGTAAGTTGCTGAATATTCCTAAACCGAAATTCAATTACAAGTTTTGGGCGTGAGTGACCATCAGATTAAGGGTGGACCCCCAAATCGAAATTAATTGGCTCGTCCAGATATTGTTGTATCCAAGAACCCTCATCTCTAAGGATTTATGGTTTATTGAACAACATAGGAATCTGTTCATTGACATTTTGTTTACCACTCTACATTGTTTCAGGGTCAGGATTCTTGGTAACTGCCTATTCAAAGGTAGTTTAGTGTTAGATAACATCTTGCATGACTCAGCAATATTTCAATACGAAGAGACACTTAGATACAGGAGGAAAAAATATCCCATGGCTAGGAAGGTTAAGGTTAATATATTATGCTAAATTATTATACTATGTACTCGTATGTCTTATTTATTATCTTTTATCGGTATACTTTCATAGCTCTAAACACTTGGGTTATGGCGACAGCTCAGGGGATATTATTTGTTAAGATTAGGACGCAAAATATAGTATACTCAACTGATCGTTTTCTGTCAGCCCTAAAAGACTCATTTCACACTTGAGAAAATCCATCTTGTATAGGTGTCTCAATAGAAAGTTCATTATATAGTGAGGATGTAAGTGGAAGAAATGTAAAAGTAAGGCAGCTATCAGGTACTTACTAAAATATTTCAAGCCAAGCTTAGCCATATAGAAAGGAATAAAGTTAAATCCATCAGCGGGAGCCAAGATGGACCAAAGTCAGTACTCTAATAACATAAATGATAATTTTTTTTTACAAAATTGCTACTAGCACTACACTTTCTCGTAGCACTTACTAGAGGGATCCTTAATTTCGCCGTCTTAAGCCCGATTAAGTAAGCTTTAATTCGTTTTTAAATTTCCTCTTAGTGGCGCAATTGAAATAGTACTGGAACGAGAATTTCGGTTCCAGGGGAGGTTAGCTTGGACTTGTAGCGAAACATATCTACAGCCGTGAATCGCCAACTTGAGGAAGGAAAAGAAAATAATGTACGCGGAAGTTTCTTTCCTTGTTTAAAACTTTAACACAAAATAATTTCCGACTGCAGGGAGGATAATTGGATAGAGAACTTTACGTTCCAAAATATTATATTCTCTTTAAATTCGCACATTCAACGCGCTTGATATTGAAATAAAATTCTGTACGGAAATTCATTTTGAATTTTTTAATAACAGATTATCTTGATAAAAAGTCTATAATATTTTTAAACTGTAACTATGTAAAAGGCAATTTTGCGACAAGATCCGTAGATATGTTGATGCAGAATAGAAATAGGAATCCAAAACAATTGCATACATAAACTGAAATATTGCATGTTTACGGCCCCACAGTCTTATGATTGCGTTAGTCTGAGCACATTTGGAAGTGAAATGGGTCGATTTGATTCGAGCGAGTAGCACGAATGTCGCGGGTTTTGGTCTATCTGATATCTACTTTACTAAGTGGTATACTCAATATCCACCCATCCATCCAATGTTACAAAAAAGTTGTATGTCGACGACACAGAGGAGGAAGTATAAAAAAATCTTGAAATTACAGCAACCATTCTTACACAAAGTACAATCGACTTAAAACTATGTTCTTTTACGTTTAAAAAATAATAATTGGCACAAATGTGTCTTTTTCAGACAAAAGAGATTGTTTGTGAATTTAAGAGTGAACCAATTTTAATTCACATTATTAAAATTACAATTATAATTATTAATTTATTGTGCTTCGATTACCTTTGGGATTACCTGTTTATTGAACTTAACACATAGGTGTACAGGCAAAGCATATTGCTTAGCCGTATTGAGGGATGGACTTTGTATAATCTGCTTAACTCATAGTGGTTGCATGCACAGTACAGGTTTGCGTGCGTACAGGGACATCCGACGTGTGACTAAACGTTGTAAAGGCTTTTGCATAGCTTATACGTACTCGTATAAGTTAACTTAGAAGGTCAATTTATTTAAATAAAGAGTCGCTGAAGGATATTGCGCAACAACGCTATTTATCGCCACATTGTTTTTGAATAAAATTAAGGTAACATCCTAGTTGTTAATATAGAATTTGATGATAGCTCTTGTCTGTTGTAGGACAGTGTGATTTTTTGGGTTTTTGTTTTCGAATTAATGTGACAAATTCCTTAATGGCATAGTTACCATTAATTCATAACTTGAATTCAACAACTCCTCTCCTAGCCCTTGTTGATAGTTTTGTTGGAACAGGTGTAATTCTTGTTAATAGTCTTCATTATCTATTTGATGTTCTAGCCTTACTCTCTAATTAATCAAGTTAAATGTCTCTCAATTTTCCAATACAACAAAGGACGACCCATCTGTTTTTATTCTCCAACAAAAGAATTAATTTCTTATAGTCACCGTTTTGATTTTATTATGGCTAAGTCACCCAGATTAATTTTTGAAGATGTTTAAATTTGCGAAGTTTTTTCTAAGACGATTCACGAGTGAAGTGGCACATCTGTTACCGGTTTGCTTCGCTCCTCTGACTTGTAATAATGGAATTAACGAGCTGGTTATGAACAAACGGCGTCTTCATTTCCAGTAGCCCGTTTATTCGCCCTTTGCCCTATTTCACTGCCACTCCATTTTACTGAATGAAATAATGGACTCATTTGGAAGGTCTACGCGTCGTCTACGAAATATTTTGGAAGGTGCTACGATGGAAATTGAGAGCGTAACTGAAATCTTAGACTTGGATCTCAGGGCACATAATTTTGTCGTTTATGTTAACTTAATAAATAAAAATATTTTTATATCGCCCTTTTTGCATTAAACTGAATTTACCAACTAGCTTTTGTTAACTGGCATTTTCAAGGTTTCATTATTATAGTGGTCACGGTATAGAAAAAGGCAATTGCTTACAGACAAACTAACGGTCCCCTCATAGTCCTACTTGAGATTTTTCACAAGTTCCATGGATGGCACGGAATGGTTTCACGGCCAGATCATTTGCTTTTCTCATTACTTAAAAAAAACTTCACGAGAGTAATGTAAGTTCTGTATTTTGTAACTCTACCATCGCAAACTTGTAACCGTCTTATATTTTAATCCTAAAACACGTCACACCTTCATATCACGATACTACATTTAATCAGAAAGCCATACCCGATTCCAAATGCAATATGCGAATAATCTATTAGAATCTAGTTCAAAGCTAATACCGATATCCACAGATGTCAAATGAGACCGTATTATCTGGTTGTTGCGAATCGTTGTGGATAGATATATCCCACTCTGGTTTAATTATGTTTAATATCTGAATACAAACCAATTTTACGCTGTCACGCGGGCAAAATCCATTCACTAAATAGCCCCCATCTCGCTTAATGGGAGAGGCTGTGTAATCCAATTAATTAACGAACTGAAACTACATGCTAGTTGCACAATGGCTCTCTGCTCGTGAAGGACTCTCGTGTCGTGTCCTGCTAGCCGTTGGCTAAAGATAAGGTTTAATAACGATTAAGGTTTTATTATGGAATGACCTGAGAATAATTAACTATAAAACTAACTTCAATTGTATAGGTATACTGCTATTAGTACTTAGACTTAATTGATAAGAACAAAGATTTACTGAATCTACTTAATTATAAAACGTTCAGAGACATAAGACGTTCCTATTGTAACCGTCAATAATAATCAATTAGTATTAATACACAAAGGAATTCTCGGAATATGATGTAAAATGTTAATTGTAGCCGAAAATGAAAGAGATGTCTGAATCAAGAAAGCGTAAAGCGAAATATTCAGTCACCCGTAAAACGATTGCTCTCTTTTAACTAAGGCAGGTATCTAATCAGAAACACGGTTATATGTACGCTTTTGCTTGAATTTATCGATTTCATATACCTTGTAACGAGATATATTATTACCTGTAGAAACTCTGTGTTGATTTATTAGATTACAAGTACCCACTTTACGTATTTTCCTTATTTAGGGCAAGCTGCTCTTGGCAAGATTTTCTAGTTTAAAATAGATCATGTATTTAATTGAAATTTATTTTACATTTTTATTAATGAACACTGAATTAATTATAATGAAAGTGCGTAATCAAGGTACTCGTAAGTGGTGATATCGAAGAATTTTGTTATTTAATGATATTGTTAGATGGCCCATCGGTTGACGGTTCAACAAAAAAGCAGACCCTGTAATGGCCTGATAAAAAGGGGTTTGGCAAATTCGATTACATTATTTTATATCAATCACTAAAGTAACCATTATAGGTAAGAATAAGAAATAATTTTACCTAGGTATAAAATATTTTTGTACGAAGCGTGATATACCTTCGAAACACCAAGCGCGTTTGTTTGTTGTCGATGTCCCGCTATAAATCATGGACCCTCGTCCACGAATACACAATGGATGCCGAGTCAAAACGTCACTGTCCCCACTACCCCACTGAGGATGGTCATTCTAACGGCCCTAGCCGAGGACTTTCCATAATATATGTATGTATCATAGTAGTCTCTTTTAGTTTCATATATAATGAAAGTACGTATTACCTACATATTATAATTTCTTACACATATTTCAAGATAACAAAGTAACTAGCATTCTCGGGATTTTTTTTCTGGTCGAAAGAATCACTTGTTTCGATTTATTCATGTTTTCTTTAACTTAGCTTAATATAGGCCGCTATAATTAATTCCGTAAACGAACAAGGATTACGGTAAGAAGACGGTGGCTTACAAAATTAGCCCGTTGAAGTGGCGTTGGGCTCGCCACATAGTTTGAAGGAATCGATAACTGCTGAGGAAGAAAGCTTTCATAATAGCTTTCACGTGTTGGTTAAACTCAAAAATAATATCTCTTCTTTACGTAATGAGAATAGCAAACAAGCTTGCAGTACCGTCTACCCTGCCAGTCGTAAAAAACTGAAACGAACTCCGAATAGGATCAGTGCGTCCTATTAGATGATACATACATACATTCATACATTCATACATACATACATTCGCCTTTTGTGCACAATTGTGACAGTAGTAATAGTTTCTCTATATTATTATGGTGTACAACAAAGTGATATAAATAAAATAAATAAATAAATATACATACGAGTATTAACGAGAGTATTAGTAGTTATTCAATCGTTAGTAAGAAGACCGTGTTAGAACTGTAATAGATTAGGTTAATCATAATTATTATTAATCCAGTTAATAGTGATTTTATTTATCGATGTGATTATTTATGTTGCTAGAAAATATTTCTTTTAAGATATGAATTATTATTTATATCAATCGTACCTCAAAGCACACGCACACTTCCATTTACCCTAAGTAATTAGTTTGTTGTAGGTATACCAGTTAATTGAAATCAATAATCAATAATATACCAGCGACCTTTCTTATAAACCATTAACAAAATCATTAAATATTTAAAAGCAAAAAATGTTTGAAGGTAATTAGCACGCGAAAACAAAATACACGGGCGGTAAACAAGTTTGATTAATGAATTAATGATATCAGCATAAACGCAAGCAAATTATATAAACGGCCTTATTTTATCTTCCTCGTTAAGCGAGAATATAAAGACTTATCAACGCTGTATGTGTGCGATGTCTTCGACGATCTATCTGGCTTCATATAGAATACATACTCAGAGCAAGGAACTATAACGAATTAGATCAATATTACGTTCTTGTTATTTTAAGTAGATTCTAACTATTTGATGGATGACTCCACTCAGTCGAGAGCCGTTCAACTTCTTACGAGTTTTACTTAACAGCCCTCAACTACTCGGACAAAGTTTCGTCGCACTTAAACTTCTCAAGTGTTAATCGATCACCGTTGGTCAACGATCTGTTGAACCTTATTAAGCTATCCCAAAGATCTATATTGTGCAAATTCTACAGCGCGACCCTCTCCGTCTAGTAGGTTGCGGTGAAAAACTAAGACGTTTTGACTGCAGACGGTAAACATAATGTGCGATATTTTACGAGAACTGCGGTGTTAGCGTATATGCGGCATTGTGGAGGAAATTTTATGCCAAACTATACTCATATTTCTAGAAGCTGCATCGTTCACGGTTCATTAGCTATCAACGCGAGGCGCGCGCCGACGCTCGCCGGCGAACCTACGAGCTACGGCGAAAGTACACAGCTTCGTGTTCTCCACTACTCATTAATATTCATGTCTCCTGTAATATTGCTCAAAATTTGATTTTTTGTCTTATGAAAGTTTTTTGTTGGCTTACCGGAGAAAATATGAAAACATTCATAAGCTCGATTCCTAAAATTATGTACAGTATTACCTGCCAGCGAAATATAGGACTGAACGTTTCGTTCCTACGAGATTAATATTTCTTCTTACGTTTCACGTTAATATCAGAAATGGGGTTAAATGTAAGGGAAATGGAAACCGTGAATGAAGGCGTATGGGAGGCATTTTGCAGCTTTTATAAGCGTCAGTAAGCTTCGTTAAATCCGGGGCGTTACAAAGGTTTAGTGGATTTATTTTATTACATTTACTTATTCAGCGTTTAGAGCAGTATGATGACCGTCCGACCACTTATTGATGATACTTAGTTAATTTAATTAAACGGAAGGCTAATTTACTTCAAAGTGTTACTCTAATGATGCTATTACCTTATTAGGTTACTTTACAGGATGTTCCATAAACAAAGCAAGTAATAATTAAGTTTTAATTCAAATAATATACTACATTGGAAGTATTTGTGCGTATAGGATTCAAACCCAGGACTCCTTGCCCTGGAAATTAATGTTTAAAACAATAACCGAAAACTGCTAATTTTACATAGATAATGTAATCATAAAATACTTGGCTATAAAGCAACAAGCTAACATTCGTCAAAGGGAATAGGGGTGCATTGACCAGGGATTAGGCGAAACGGAATTAAATTTACTACTAAGTTTACCCTCATTATGTTACTATGTATGCACTATGTAGGTGTACTGATATGAAAAGTCGTCGGTATTTATTTTAAGTGCTTAAATCGGTGTTTTTCTACAAATACGTCAAGGAATAATGTAGCAATAGGAAATTATAATAAATGACTAAAATACCCTATTTTGGTACGTACAATCTCGAAAATTAATCATATTCAATGTAATTCTCCAGAGACCTAATATAATTTATGTGAAACTCTGATAAAGTTATTGAATAAACGATCTTGCTTGAATTAATCACGCTGTTTTCTGTCGTAAGTTTTCTTTTTGCGAATGGTACAACCTCGTACGGCATACATCAGCCAGCTAAATGAAATTTTGGTTTTTCTTCCTCTATTTAGATCCATAAGTAATTTTGTACTAACATAAGTTGAGTTATATTTCTACGAAATTCCTGTGATATAATTTTTGCTGGTCGCTGTTTTTAAAAATAGACTACGTTGTAATATTTCTTGAGGAAAATGAGTTGATTTAAATACAGTATAGTGTATTTTCTTGAAGCTATTAATGAGCAATTTTTGTCCTTCGCTGTATCAGGTTCTTAAGCTATTTGAATGCTTAAAAGCGAGGATCAATTTTAATCTATAAGGCTTTAATAGGACTATAAAGCAAGATAAACAAAGGGGAAAATTAACGAAGAAAATTTCTACCTCGGGGGGAACTCGATGCATCAAAGGTTCTCCAACGCAATTACGTGTTCGGCCGCCAATGATTTCTCACTTGCCCTGCTTCTACGATTAAGCGATTAAATTTTTGACGTGTTTGCCATTAAATGAAGACGTTATCGTTTATTTCCCGCTCCACAAAGATTAAATAGAGAAGCTCACAAAGAAAAATACAATCAGTATACATCGCGTCGTGAATATTGGTCGTGCGCAACGAGAACTCATTGTCTTACCTTTTTTTAGTACTAATCTAGTTAATCCAATCTCGAATGCGTTCCTTTAATCTGGGGAAATAAAGCTTTCCCACAATTAAGTCAATCACGCCTGTTTAACTCGATTTCCTTTTAAGAAACCTATTACAGGCCGCAGGGACCATTCTCGGGAAGAGCTACGAGCTAAATTGCTCCGAGGTAGAACCAGTCAATTTAAATGTTAAAGCAGTTTCATTAAAAAATGACAATGCAAATTTTATTATGGAATGCTCTTAGAAAAACGTTTTGCGTTTACACTTTTATCATAACGCTTGAAGCTGAATAAATTCCTGTTGAATTAAAATATTATATTAATAAACTTTTGAGTGTCTGCAAGATATAACGAAACCAAAACCATAATCTCAATAGATAAATATTTAAGAACAAATGTTTCATATTTTATGTAAATGAAAATATTCATTTACAGGTACTATATTTATCGTAATAGTAGTTAAAAATAGAATTCTATTCAAATAGTTAAGATGGAATATAAATTAATCGTTCATTGAACTGTTTAACTCGCATGTGATTAGTTGCCATAATAATGTAATTTGCAGATACTATAAATAATAATAAGTGTTTTGATACGGTTCCGTAAATAGATTCATTGATTTCTCCGTTCGTAAATTGTAATTGATTGATAACAAGATTTACTATGTTTATCTACGTAATAATACAAACATAATTATTAAAATATCTAATACATTGTTCGGATACAAACAATTCAATATATATGATATCATAAAAATGACAATACTGAGTCATCTAAAGCTGCATTAGACATGAAAGAAACTTCAGTTTCTTTAAGACAATTATATCTTCTTAGAATTGACTCAACATTTCTCTTAACGCCTGGCGCAGAATCTTTCCTCTCGGATTTCTTGGTATCTTTTCAATAAATTTTACCCCTCCTCTTAATCGCATAAATGGGGCAACCTGGAATAGATTAATTAAGTATAGATTCGTTTATACTTAGTTAGTTTGCTTCTAGACTAAGTCATTTCAATTGGCAACAATATAGTTAAATGTTAGAATAAAAATTGTTTTTACCTCCGAAGCAACGTAGTCCATAAGTTCTTGTTCAGTAACCTTGGCGAACGGTTGCTTGACAACGAAAGCGGCTGGTTCTTCACCATATTCGGGTACAGGTTTACCCACGACACCTGCCTCGCGAATATCTGGGTGAAGCATCAGTATCGTCTCCAACTCGAGAGGTGCCATCTGCGATGTTAGTTATATCATCAGTCAGATCATCATAATTTTAATCATCATAATTTTACTCCAAAGCTATATAATTTAGATAAGAAAATAGTGTTAATTGAAAGTAATCGAAAGTAATATTTTTTAAATATTGAAATAACCTTATATCCGTCATACGAAATCATTTCCTTCATTCTGTCGACGATGTAGAAGTATTTGTCGTCGTCGTAGTAGCCGAGATCTCCCGTCTTAAAGAACCCTTCCGGATCTAAATACGTCGAGGGGTCGACGCCAATATAGCCCTTCATAAGGACCGGTCCGGTTATACGGATTTCTCCGCGTTGATTGGGGCCTAATGTTTTGTTCGTATTTGGGTCTGATATCTAAAAATGAAATGTTATTCAAGATTATTTGAAAAACTGCGATTTCTATTCATCAAATGTAACTATTCTTTACCAATGTAGGAATTTCTATCCGATTAACTTGAAACGTTATTACACTTCATTATTTTAAACGGTTATTATGGTTCAAATTGGCGCGAATTCGATGTAAACTCGAATAATTTCCCGTAATGATATCTCGTTAATCTTATGCAAACTTTACCTTCAAAGTTATACCCGGTGAAGCCATGCCAACGCTCCCAGACTTGGAGCCTTTAGTGCCCCAATTTTCCGAAGTTAACTCGCCACATTCAGTCATGCCGTATCCTTGTAGGACATCTTGAAGCTTGGGGAACCTGTAATATAGAATTTACTCATCGTCAAACTTTCATAACATCATTATAATTGCATCTGCAACTTTGATTTTTTTAAGCGCTAGTAGGTTATTTTAATATTAATGTGGGAATAGTTGGGTATTTCCACGGAAGAAATGTATACAGATACATTCCTTGCTCTGTGGGTATTTCTATATGTTACAAAACACGATTCAGCTCATAATGTATTTGTACAGAATATGTAACGTATCTACTTTATTACTTAACTGAGCTTTATTTTTCCCAAAAACACTAGTTGCCTTAAAGATAAGACATGAAAACCGTAGGCTATGCCTTGGGGCGAACCCGTGTTTATCTGAAACATACCTACATGTTGCTCGATAGTTCCAAAATAGCTCCTCGAAGATATTTCGACAGATGAAATATTCAAGAATACATAGAGGCTTTTCAAGTATTACGTAAGTCAACTGTTATTTTATTTGTAGTTTTTTCCCTACAGAATTATTGCGATTTTCCAATCATTTATAAACCCTTGCTACTTTAATAACTCACCGTTGCTTCAATCTTAGCACAGTTTTGCTGTGAAGTGGCGATGAGCGAGAATACATGATTTTAAGAGAATTCAAGTTGTACTTGTCTGCGTCCTCTGCTTTGGATATATACCCAACGTGAGAAGGAACAAGCATGGCTATGTTGACCTAAAAATAAAACAGTGATCGTTAAATTTTTACGGATGGCTACACAAGTTCCTTGAAGAAATGTTTTGTGTGATATTTTGTGAATATAATATGTATCACAAAAGTACATAAGACCTATGCCTCCTCAGGTACGAGGAGTTTTGTTTCTATCATTGTTTCAATGATGCGTAATAATTACCTGTGCACCATGAATTATTATAGAATTTTTTATTCTTCAATATTTGCCATAACCAAAGATTAGTTAATTAATGATTATAAGCCTTATCACATACTAGACGATGCCCGC
>LGAG01000420.1:880382-894049 GCA_001278395.1 Lerema accius | reverse complement strand
GGAAAGCTAAATAATGTTGAATTTAGCCTAACATATAAGATCGAATAACAGACTTCACAGATCTTTATAAAACATTACATAGCAACATAACAACATGAGTTGGCATATTATCTTACGATGATATTGCTTTAGTCCATTCTACTGAGCATTTAAAATCACCTTTTAGCTACATGCCGGCTGGAACCTCGTATGCCTTTAGGATTGTGTGCTGACATATTTACACCGTAATATTGCTAGCCTAGCACGAGAATGTCGACGTTGGTACGATAAATCCTCACTAACTCTGCGTTAGTGGCTTCCCCAACGAGCGTTATGCTGGAACGGCATACCAGAGAGAAATTGTAGCATATCACGTATCATTTGGTGTGTAGGTCCGGCGTTGATTCAGAGTCAATTTTTTTTGGTTGGTAACCCTGCTAAACTGGAATGGACGAGGTTGGTTATGCCAAGTTTTTTTGGTGGTCACAGGGTTTTGTACCATCTAGTGTTATCTTCCGTAATTCTTTAAGGTAGTGTTTTACCCCACTGCGTTAGAAAAAGGGTAATGGTTACCAAGTGTTTGGCAGAAATATAATTATATCTTTGGCTTGCTCTACAACAGTAGCTTGGCAGGTTTCAACATGTTCAGTGTCATTGAATTCGTCTTCATTATAGGAGTAATAGACGATATTATATTTATTTTTTAATTATGGAGCCACTATATTAAAATGTACGATTTTTTTGTGGTTCAGTTGTATAAATAATAATAAATATAATCGTTCCTCATACATATTGAAGGGTTATACCAAAAATAATTATAGCTCATAAATTAATGAATGTATTCCTTTAATAGACTATTTGACTATTACAGTGGCGTAAACGAGGTTACCTGTATAATTAGTGAGAAATATAAATGAAAATTAACAAAATGTTAACTAGAAATAAGTCTTACATTAAATGTAGGTTAATTGAACCTGTATTCCAACATTTGATAAATGGATGGCTGGAGTGAATGATGAAATCTTTAAATCAGTTTGTAATTAACAAGTCTCATTCAATATAATTTTACAAATTCATCGGCTATTATATCCATTGTTTTATGTTCTGATGAGTTTACATTTTCAGTAATTTCCTGCGATTATTCATCAACTAGACGACGCCCGCGGCTTCACCCGCGGATTAGTTTAAAAAATATTGGATTCATCCCAAGGGAACCTATAATCGGGATAAAATTAATCCTATGTCCTATTCCCGGATGCAAACTATCTGTGTTCCAAGTTTCAGCTTAATCCGTTCAACGGTTAGAGCGTGAAGGCAGGGCAAACATCCAAATATCCAAACATCTTTACAAACTTTCACATTTATAATATTAGTAGGATTAGATTAATAATTAATCATTAACTATTTGTTTTGTATTCAAAAAAATCAACGCAATAATGGCACTTAGCTAGGGGTGTCTTTCCTCATAACTGTAGAGGGGTAAGCCATAGTCTACCACACTGCTCCACTATGGAACGGTAGGGGGGTTATTAGTCAACCTAAGAGTCGGTTTTTTGATCCGTAGTTACAAACAAACAAACAAAAGTTAAGGCGTGTTGGTTAAAATATTACCTAATGGTAAAATTATCGCCTTATTCCGAACAACTTAGGGGCTAATTTAACCACAAGGCGGTTATAATAAGTTGTAATAATATATTATGTTTCTTATATTATTACACACGTTCTAGATACAATACTTTTATGATACGAATCAAAGTTCAATCTGTCATAGTCATTACTGTGAGAGTTAATAGCTAATAACATTTTTGTTATAACATTAACAGTAAAAATGTAGGTTATATTGAAGTATTAGTATTGGTAACAAAAGCTTTTAGCTTATTAACGATTTTCTATGCGAAATCCTAACAAATCGTTTTTAATCATAGATACAATCAAAAAATTAAAAAAAAACTCTATTTTCAATTCTATGTTTTAAAAATATATTTAGTTCCATGTTTAAAAAAATAAATTGAATTATAAAAATTAAACAAAGATACAGACAAATAAAGATACGTTTCAAACTAAAAATAATAAATTTGTTTGAATACTGTATTAATGCTGGCCTTAAACTTTGTTCTTTTTTCTTAATGGACATTATGGCTTTGGTATTTAATATGGTAATACTCGTTTATCGGCTAAGTCCATAAAAACAACAGAAGTTTGCATACAACATCCATCGTAAAAAAGCTAAAAAAAAATAATTACCTAATCAAACAAGCTTTCGTATAAAGCCTATCAAGCTTGAAAGCTCCTCTATTAATCCCTACTCAATATTAGGTATAACTCTGTGTACGTTGCTGAATTTGAGTGAACTAGTTTTAGACCTAATTCGAAGTTTAGTCAGGTAGGTAAGCCTATTAGTGCATTAGTTTCGGCTCAGTGTTGTACTGCACTAATCTTCTTTAGGTATAGTTTCTGGCAGACTATACTAAAACTAGCATGCATTAAGATCAGGTATTAATTTTAAAAGCAGGATAGCCTAGTGGATTGATGGTAGGATCTTCGAATGGGAGTTCCTGGGTTCAAACCGAACGGCTCGCACCTCTAATCCAAAAAGTTACGTAGATACTTATTATCACATGCTACAGTGAAGAAAATCGTGAAGAGACCTGCACACCTGAGAGCTCTATATAGAGTTGTCAAAGGTGTGTGAAGTCTGCCAATCTGCACTTGACCAGCGTGGTGGACTATAACTTGGTCCTTTCCTATTGTGACAGGAGACCCGAGTCCAACAGTGGGACAGTTAAGGATTTTGATAATGATAATGAATGATAATTAATTTTAAATTATATTTAAGAAGTTCTTACGATTTATTACTATAAAACTTCGCGCTAATATTTCCAAGCTATTTGATGTGAAAAGACAATTTATGATTTCGTCTTTAAAATCATATAGTGTGAGGTTCACATTTTTCTTTATGTAAACTGAAAATTAAAGCCAAGGTTCTTTAAACAATTATAACTAAATAATATGACGTAACAAAGAAGCATTAATTAATAAAATTCATTAATTAATCCTTTAATCGTGGGATATTAATATAAGAACATCACAATTAACTATTATAATCACAATGACATTCAACCGTTACAAATTAAACTGGAGATTAAATTATAATTAATATTCGTTATAAATTCTGTATTAAACGTACCTGAATACAAAATGGATATATTTTGTCACACACGAGGATGTTAATGGAATATTCACGCGAGAATTACTTAAAATCTATAAAATTATTTGCTTTTCATAGTTTTCATTTCCACTGTTCCGATTGGTTTCATTCCATTAAATCATTAATTATTTTGACGACCATGTAGCTTAGTTGTTAGTGACCCTGCCTGCGAAGCGAGGGGTCCCGGTTTCGATTCCCGGCCGGGGCAGATATTTATGTGACAGATAAATGTTTGTTCTCGGGTCATGGGTGTTAGTGTTATTTGTGTTGTCCGTGCCCCCGCGATTTTCGCGAATTTTCCCATTAGTACTTTCATTCATTTCATTACGATGTTAAAAATCATGTTTGTGAAAAACGTAATACAATATTCTGGAGTTAAAATATTTTGCTTAATTTATTCTCTGAAACTTCTCATTCTTTGCGAAAATATCAAAGCCATTTATCACTTGTTAATTTACATACTTGTAGTCTGGAGGGCCCTTGTGACCAACGATATATTTTACGTGATAAAATAATAAAAAAGAAGAGTATTTTAAGGACAAAATTCTTACAAATAAGGTGAAAAGGAGAAAATAACATTTATAATCGTGGGAAGTACAAGTTATGTAGTCTAAAATCATTAATGTGCATATTGCACCTAATATTAAAATCCTTATGTTGAAATCCGGCAAGCTGTTTTAACTGAAGAGCGTACCAAAGACATGGACGTATATACATTCGTACATACCCTAAAAAACATTACTTTCCTTCCCGCGCAGTCGGATAAAACTTGATGCCTGTCCAACATTGCATTTACTATATCTAGCAAAATTCGTATACGTATTGTTACGAGTATGTTCTCTGATTTTCTGTGAAATGAGCAGTATTATCCTGGTTGGAACAATGGTCTATCGTGAACTCATTGTTGTACCACGCTTGTTCCAAACATATTGTTCAGTAAACTCGACGAGATACAAAAGTTATAGTAATTGGGTTTCGTCTCGGTTTATCGTATGAGTTTACGAAGTGAATGTGACGTCATTGGTTTTGTTCTTATTTTAAATTTAGTGTAACGTCATTCGACTGTTATTGTCAAACAATAGGATTATAGTCGTGTTATATCCTCTTGTCAGATGTGTGTTGACGTCAACTGTGAGTCAAGGGTGCGTTCAATCTGATGTTTGTGTGACTTGTCTGTGCATGAAAAGTGGTATAGTTGTGTGTGGTTTGTTTTATTTTCTAAGTTAAAGGTAAATCAAATATCAAACATAAAAGTTTGCTTTCTACACTTTTCATGTTGTTAATTTAGTGTGTATTAATTTATTTTATCCAACATAATTTTTATTAATATTTTTGTAAGCATGCGTCACTCTTCTCTTTTAGTACAATAATAATTAAAGTACCTTATTGTGGCCTAGAAAATAAGGCTGTCTGTTGGTCTGTATTTCTTCTATGTGTGTTGTGTAGAGCGTAAAGTACAAACAATAAAATTTCGGAGTACAATTGATAGTGTTTATTTAATTTATCTAAGATTACCTTTCGCCCGCAGCTCCACCCGCGTAATTTTGCCGTTTTCGCAATATTTTTTATGGCTGCTCCTCTTCCTAGCGTGATGTTGTATATAATAGGCTTTAGCCTACCTCGATAAATGGACTATCTTACACTTTAAAAAATTTCAAATAGGTCTAGTAGTTCCTCAGATTAGTGCGTTTAAACAAAGAAACCCTTCAACTTTATGTTGTTAGTATAGAAGTATAGATATTTGTTTCTAATTCATCGACAAAAACTCTTCACCAATGAACAGTGTTTATTGTTAGAACGACGTTGTCTATCCAAATACTTGGAGCCGCTACACAAGATGCTAACATGTCAAGGTCTAAAGCGACTCCGTGGTTTTTTTTAGGCTGAAGTGCTCTCTCGTATCAAGCGCTACTCGTTAACCTCTCTATGGTTTTGGAACAACTTGAAGTTTGTCCTACTTTCATTTATTAAATTAAATTTGGTAGTAAGATATTGTTTTTTGTAACTGGGTGCTGAATTTTTGGTTTTTGGGAATATGGTGTAGGTTTGCGTACCAAATAGGATTCGTGTGTGTCATTCAAATTGAGAATTACAAAAAGATCGCGTTGTTATAAATATGCAATAGATTTTTTGGATGATTATAGGGTAAAACCAAACAAGTTTTTTCCTAGGAAAAAAATAATTAAATAACGGAATTCTGTTTAAAATTATTACGACTTTAACAAGGTAGTTTGTTACTAATTAATAAATAAGTTGTTTTTAGATGATTATAGGGTAAAACCATACAAGTTTTTCCTAGAAAAAAATTATTAACCAAAGGAATTCTGTTTAAAATTATTACGACTTTAACATGGTAATTTTTTACTAATTAGTAATAAAATTGTGGATCTTTTGTGTGCTTGTATTATCATATTTTAATTTCAAATATTAGACGTAATTATTAATTATACAAGCACTTTTGTTTTTCTACATGATTTGAAGTTATTGTTAGTTGAGCACAGCAGCGCTGTTACAATTTTTACTCATAAAAGGTCTATAGAAATAGTTGGGTAAACTGTAATACAATAGAATAGAATAGAATAGAATTTCAAAGCACAGGAGAATAGTTAGAAATGTAGAGAAACCCTTGTGAATACAATTCTGTGTTATCTTTATGAGTGATTGTTTTCAGAAACTAATTTCATAGTTAAACAGAGAGATATAGTTGCCAAGAGTAGGTTAGGTACACATTGTGTACTATACAACTAAATTATATCTATTAATACAACATTATATTAGTGATACCAGAATATTCATTTTGAATAAGTAATAGTAAATACAAAAACAAAAAAAATGTAAAATGTTTTTTTTTAGATTTGCATCGGTGTGATTAAAAAAACACGGCCTATGTAATTTAATAATTAATAAATAACTCAATACACTCATAGCTAGTGTGAGCACTAGGATTCCTTGTGTTGTGAATGTCATGGACTACACAGTAACACACAAACATACACCCAGACCGAGAATAGAATGGTTACTCGTATATTTGGACCCAAAAAATTCCATACGGTTTATAAATAAAAAACGAAATAATATTGAAAATTCCTTCATACTTTCCTGAACCGTGTAAAAAACTTGAAACCTCTATTCGAAAGAAACTGCCTGTTCGAGTTCTTCCCGGAATTCTTTTTTCGTATAACCATTAGGACGTACTTGAAGAGTTAAAGGAATACTTCCTAACTGCCTTCGGAAATGGTTTTCATCCGATAGTTTTTTGTATCATTACGGGTAAGTTAATGGGATGTTATGTTATTCAACGGTGATGCAATGTAACCGTGAATTTAATGGCATTATAATGATTATCGAGATGTTTGTTGAGAAATATTATTTGGTAATTGAAATAGGAATAATAAAAATGGTTAATCAACTAAAATTTAAAAATTTATTTTCCCTATTTTTTTTTTGTCTCTTAAAGAGTCCATGTTTCCATAGTTTACAATACTAAGTAATACATATCAAACATTTTTTTAACGAAGCTAAGTAAGCGACGAGTATATATTACCTAGTTTCCCTACTACAAAATCAAATATAATTCCAAACTAACCAAACCTCATATAAAAATCACCTTATTGACAATCGGTAGCTAACAGGTACTCAGACTAACTTAGACGCAAGGAGAGCCAACGGGTTCATTCTCGAGGGCTCTTTAGAGTGTAGACTGTAGACTTAAGAGCCAGAGCTGCTCGAGAGCTTTGTCAGCTCTACGTGGCGAGACTCTCACTCTATAACGCATTGTATAATTATGAAAATGATGATTGAGCTAATTTCATTGAAGTCTTGCTTTTAGTACGATTTTGGTTGCAATTTTTCTACCATTCATTTGTTATATTATTACGATAATACGTGACGTACTTTAAGTATATCTTTAAGGATAATTCAAGTAAGTTAGTTAGAAATTTGGCATGGTTAACGTTTACTTGTACCTTACAAAGCTAAATTTTGTATCAAATTTTTTTTACATAATTTTTTAGAGACATAACGAGTATTTTGAAATAACCTCTTACCTACGCTCAGAGCATACATATCTTTCATTCAAAATCCTTCCGAAAAAGAGCCGAAATCGGTGTTGGTGAACAGTGCCTATGTAGCATTGTTCGAGCGCGCTCACTGTGGAGTTTACCTCCTTATTGAATTTTCCTGTAAAAATTACATGAAAATAGCTAACGAAGCGTTCTAGGCAAACTACACACGTTGCAAATTGCACGAGCAATATGTACTATGCAATATGCATAAAATTATAAGGTATTTCACAAACGAGGCTGACTTTGCGAGTGTACAGGTTTTTTCTTATAAAACGGGTCGACCTCGGAAAATGTCATTTACCGCTGCCTGGGATATTTTGTTTAATATTTTCCGTGATTTAATTACGTTTTTATAACTTGAAATGCTGCGTAGAGTAATTTAGTAGCAAAATCTTTGAGAACTTTTTCAATAGTGCACTAATGTTATTGTAAAAGAACGCTCTAGTTGTTAGTATGGATTGGATACAGTAATTACTAATCTTAGACCGAAACTATAATAGACTCAGTGTTCAGAACAAAAATGTGAGTTAAATTTTTTTTCTTTTCTTTTACGATCTGACATAATGTCACCGAGCAGGGTCTGCCGAAAAATGTACCGGGAAACGTTATTATTTATTTTGTTGGTAACGTTATGTTTTTACCTACTATACATCTTTGTTTCAAAGTCTATTTATTTTTTGGTCTGTGTTACTAACTTACGAACATACAAAGTTACAACATAGTACGAACTAGAAAGTTTATACTAGGATTAGTGTTGTAGATTGTAGCGGCATCTATTTTTTGGAAAAGAAACCTATTCCTTACGCCATCTGGTGAGCAAGTCGATAAACACCATTTTGAGGAAATCCCAACCTGTATGAGTTTCTATTTATTTTATAAATTTTACATTCTTTACAGTTTCTATTCTATACAATGCGTCTATTTCTTCGTTTATAGAGATAACTTTGCTATGTTTACGTCTAGAAATATCCACTGATATTATAAACTGCAGAGTTACACGTTTCTGAGTGGGTACTACGACTCATTAAGAATACGACAAAATTTACTAACTTCTTAAGTTTTAATGAGTTAAAATTTTCAGGTTTATGTTACTGCATTTTTTACTTTAAAAGAGTATCTTCGTTTCAAAGCAAAACTGCTTCTAACGACAAATTTAACTCCAGAATTCGATGAAAAAATGCCTCAGTGATTAAAAACATTGAGAATACTAAATTTTAGTTTAGGTCACCAGGATAAAACCTAAATAAATATCAACCTCTTATTTTTTTTAATCCCCGTCAAAAATTTCATTCCAATCCATTCTACCTCTCCTAGATTGAGTAATGATTGAGTAATTTTTCGACTTCACACGTCTAATATCTACTAAAGAATGACTTTGAAATTTATTGTTGTTATTGTACAAATTGTGAAGCCTATTTATTCAGCAATTTGTACGGTATTTGCGGTTACTTGTATAACCTTGAGGTGTGGCGTGGGTTCACAAGAACCTTGTACAGGCAATCGATTCTTAGGCTTTTCAAGGTTGAAACGAATTTGTACCTGAGAAATGTACATAAACGTAAGACCTTTTGAACTTGGGGCATCGGTTCTTTAAATCAATTTGAATGGTTTTTGCGAGGTTATGACTAAAAAAGGTTGTAACTCATCGCATTACGTTCTTGCATTCGTTTAAAGTCGATTAATTATCGTCCTACGTTGGATAAGTTTACAAAATATATCGATGAAAAAAAATATAGGTAGAGTCTAAAAACTGTTTTAAAAACAGAAAAAAATCATAATTTTAAAACGTTAAAGTACGTTATTATCTATGCGTCAATATAGATATGGTAGAAGCTGTCATTCCAGTCTCAATGTTTATGTGGTCAAGTAATGTATAGGTACCAATATTATGTATTTTATATAGAAGGTTAGTTTGAATACCAATTCAGCAGTATTTTTTACAATTCTCAGTTAAAATTATTTCTTTAAAATATAATCGTTTTAATGAAATTTAATTAAGGAACAATAACTTTTCATAATCGTATTTACAAAGACCAGTGTAATTATTAAAATCTCACGTTTCAATAATCTCTACTTAACCAACTTGTCGTACTATAACATATAAGTGATAGGCGATAATAATCGTTATGTGATATTTGTCATCTCATAGACTACCTAACAGATAATAGTGACGAAAAAAATTTTTTTTTTAACTTTTTGCCTTAAAACGAGGTCCTAAATGTGTCAGACGAAATGCTATCACTCCTTACGTTTAAAGATAATTATAAAAAATACATTTATAAAGTATCTTATTTCTCAAGTCCTTATAGCTTACGTCTATTGAAACTGAATCTTGTTATTGCGTAATGGTTTTCTATTCTCGGTATGCTTGTGTGTGGTTTGTCTATTTGTCTAGTTCATGGCACCTACGACACAGAGAATTTTACCTCATAATGTGAGGCAATATAAGTGTTTAGCGCTATAAACCCCATTATCTCTTATCGTTAATCTTTCTCAATGCAACAAGAACTTAAACACGCGATAAATACATTTTGCAAAACAAAAAGTTCCAACTTCCGACTCTAGTTTAAATACACGGTTAAGTATTTATGAACCTTTTAAAACAGCGTTTGAAATCGTAACTAAATATAAAACAAAAGAACTTTTGAATGAAATTTTTTCATGTGTTTTTTGCTATTGAGTAAAATTTTAATTGAGATTTTTACTTTATATCTTTGTCTTGAATGGAACCCAGAAACCTCTTGCACAACTTTAAATCCAGTTTTATTATATTATAATTAATAATAATTATTATTATTATTTATAGTAGGTACTTGTAATAAGGAGAAATTGTGTCAAATTAAAGATCTACTAGTTTTCGACCCGCGGCTTCGCCTGCGTGGAATTCTGTTATATCGCGCGAGGTTTTCGCGTAAGTATCCTATATCCTTTCCCTAGTTCAGTTCTATTTTCATACCGAATTTCATCAAAATCGGTTCAGTGGTTTAGGCGTGAAAGCGTAGCAGACAGACAGATGTATAAAACTATGCATTTTACATGTAAAATTATCTTTAAATAATAAATTAATAAATTAATCAATAAATTAAACCGATTAGCATCAGACAGTTAAATATAACTTAGATTTGCTATAACGGCCACACTTTGCAGTTTAAAAAGCAGTTTATTCCCGCAAGAGACGCAGCCGGCAAATATCTCGTACAAAGTGCTATTAAGTTTATTATACAACCGTTTATACAAAGATGTCGTAACTTATACCGTCTGGTTATGTGAACTAAATTATAGGGAGCAGTAACCAGGATTTTCTTTCGTGGAGGAGGGTTAACTTATTTGGGGGGTAAATTCTGAGTAGGGTTAACTTCCAAGAAGAGAAGGGTGATTTCCAATAGGGTTTAACTTCCTTAGAGGGGGGTAAATTTAAGAGGGGGAGGGTAACGTCCTTTCAGTTTGAGATGAACTATGATTACTAAGTGCGGTTTTAAGCCCCTAAATTCAAACGACTTGCAATCTGCGACTGACACGTGATATTTAAGTCGGGTGTCGTGTTTAACGGAAACGAGCCTTAAGGCGCCCTTTTTAATGCTGTCAGCACACATCTATTATTCATATTGTCGATCGATGACCCACTTTGATGATTGGGAAATGGGAATAGACTGATGACGTGTCTGTTACATCGATATGATACATTTCAATTGTAGTGATACAATTGAGTGTAAGGGCTCCATACATCCTGAATCCAAACGTCCCTTACAAGGGATGTATCGTATCATTTAAGGATCATCCAAGGATTATGTAAGCACATACGAGTAAGAATGGGAGAGCCTTTGTAACTTATTATGAAGGAACACTTAGTCAAAAAAGTAGGTATGACGTTTACTCATCATTCAGGGGGAATTATTTATTATTTTATTTATTACGGCACCTTATGTAGATAATAAAATTGAATCAACTAAAAAAAAATATATAATCATTATTGCCAAACATGACTTTAAATCGTTGGATCAATTAACGAATGAATCATTCCATTAATCCGAATGTATTTAAATCGTGATTGATTGAGTCACAATATAACGTTAATGATGACTACATGTTGCTCTGGTGTGATCGATAGGATTACAAGATATAACGGATTGAATGGGATGTGGTGTTAACATTAAAATTGTGTGATAGCTATCTTCAGCCATATTGTAGTCAATTAATTAATTAATTAGTTACCTAAAGTTGTATGAAAGGTTTTGATTTCATCCCAAGTGAACCTATTTATATAGGTATGAACATAATTTATTGTACCTATTATGAAATTACTTTTCTAAATTATTGTTTTTAAATTACTTTCTTTCTGACATGATTTTAGAAACATTGTAATTTTATTGTATCTACTGTAATATGTATGGATTGCTGTTATCTGAAATAATTGATTAATTGTTTCTATTCATTAATATAGGATGATGTTATGAACTACGATATTTTTTGTCTATGTACTAAGTTCAATTCGAATCCAAAAGTGGATGATTTAGTCACTAATATTATACCGTCACATCATCCCAGGGGATCTTACAATCGAGATAAAATCTATCCTATGTTCTATAATTGGACTTGAACTATATTTGTGCCAAATATCATGTTAATTCATATAACGGTAAGTGCGTAAAGGAAACCTAATCATCTTTATAAACTTTTACATTTTTAAAAGTAGCACTAAGGTATTATAAGTACCTAGTACTTTTAGTAATTAATAAGATAGTACGATACGATTTGTTATTGCTATTAAAACAGTCGTTATGTCCTAAATTCGTCTTTGTCGTAATTTGTCTTCAGTCTCAATATGGTTATTCCCACATAACAACGGTTCATTAAAGGTACCAGGCGCCCAGAATACACGCAGAGGTTAGTGTAAGTGTTGCCACAAAGCAGAGTTCACTCAATTAGCGATGTAGGGCATCGATCGCTCAGGATCTGAATAAACAATGCTGACATCAGGTATGAATCTACGTCAGAGGAGAAACTCCTTTTAATGTTTTCACGGCTAGTAAAGGAAGGAAGCTGTTCGCTTGTAATTGGATTATTTTAAGGGAAACTAGGTTTCACGTACGACACTTGGTTGGCACTAACTCTATAGCCGATCAATTTAATGAGTTATGGCAATAGTCGGCAAAGTTATAACCAAATAGTAAAATATGAACATTACAACAATTTAAACCAGCTAGATCGAAGAAGAACTTTAAAAAAATACATGGACTTTATTGCATGCTCCTGTAATTGCATTTTTTTTTTGTTATAATACATAGTATTTATTATTGAGTACATACGAAAACTTAAATAATTAATTAAAAATCGTTATTACTTTGTTAATATTTAAGGTGTATATAATCTAGCTATATGAAATATACTTAGTTCACCGCACAATCTTTTTAGACTCGAATGCCTGATGTCCTAGCTCCATTACAAATCTCATTGATATGAATAGATCCTTAACACCTGCCATACTAATGATAGTACACAATAGTTTCCCAGCTTTGACCGTCGATGTGTAAAAGTACTGTGTTTATGTTACGTGGAATAGTTTCTCATTGAAAATACTAACAATAGTCAGCCTACGCTGTAATTGTAGTGGACTAGTTTTAAAATATATACAATGTGGAAAATAATATTATGTTTAAGTAATCCATAATTGGATGTAAATGTAATAGGTATTTTTACCGTTTTAGGAGTACTCGAATAAAAATATTTAGGAGTAAAATTTTAACACAGATCAAAAAATATACTTATACATATAGACGCAGTCTTCGGAACAAAAACGCGTGGTAGGGAAAAACATAATGTTAATAACAAGTGATAACTTTTCCCGGTACATTGCTCGGCAGAGCGTGCTTGGTGACTTTCGTAAGATCTTAAAAAAAGAAAAAAATTGAACTCACTTTTTTGTTCTGAACACTGTCTATTATAATTTTTGGCATGAAAATTTTAATTATTAGCTTCTAATTTGTTGTCATGATAAACATAATAATATTATACTTATGCCAACTAACAGCTCTTTATAGTTAAACAATCTCTGAGCTGCGTTCAAAACAGACGTTCAGTCAGACGAACAGACGAACAAGGCGAAAATAAGTAATCCTATTTTTCTATGGGACCCATATAAAAAAAAAACTGTTTATAATTTTCATATTCTGTCTTTCATCAATGAAGAATTACAAACGATTGTTATCTAAACAAACGACCTTCTACGCCAAACAATTCTATTCATTTCAAGCTCAAAATCAGAATTATAATGTGAAATCCGAACGCCCGATATACAAACAATGGAAGTAGCTATCAGACCACCGTTTAAACAGACGGGATCGATACGGCAACGACACGAGCACGACACGGGGACGTAATAACTCATCAAACAATGCTTTATGAAGTATTGAAACTAT
>LGAG01000420.1:854854-880216 GCA_001278395.1 Lerema accius | reverse complement strand
AAACAGACGGGATCGATACGGCAACACAAAATTCAGATTATGGAGTATTTCGTTAAATGCTAATGGCAATGTCATAATAATTTAAACATATCGCATCTCTAGATCTAAACTGTAGCTCAAAAAGTGAGCTTTTTAAAAAAAGAAAATATTCTTTCAATTGAGTAGGATCTGTCCCTGTAGCATAAATAATTATGAAAAACAAAACCAAGGAAGTGACAACCCTATCAGCAATCATACGATATAGTCCACAAACATCAAATAGGGCTGGCTCAGTGGCACAAAATCACGGAAAAAATCTATTTACATTTCAATTTTTGATAATGGAAATATGATTTCGTATCTGTAAGTAATGTTATAATTTTATTACCTTCTTTTTATGACTTAGATTTTTTAGATGGTAAACTGCTTTATACAACTATTTTTGAATGAATGAATTGGATAAAAGTAGTGCCAAGATTGTTTACTTTTTCTCGCAAGATTGTAGAAACGGAGTATACTTATCTTCGTACAATAAGATGGTTACATCATTACGGAGTATTCAGTCGTTAATAAATAATGTATCAGTCGACAAACCATAAAGCTTAACGACCGTTTTATTTGCGATTAAACTGACATAACTCTTCAACTGGTCGTAAATATGTGGAGTAAATCGGGATTTGTATAAGTATCTTTAATTTTAAATGAATGTCTATGCATACATATTCATTGACAGGTATTGACTGATGAAAATATTTTTTTTTATATGAAAATAAATATCATGTAACTAGAAGACCGGACAGCGGTTGTTCTGCATTATTTACCACATCTAGTATTCCTAATGTTCTATTTGTACGTAGGTAAGGTTACCTACCTTAGACTAAATGCTCATAATATTGGATAACTTTTGGTATCGCGGTGTTTCAATAACTCAAATAGTTTTGCTGTCCCCTTGAAGTATCTTGATAACTATGTACTAGTTTCAAAGCAGTGGTTCCTAACCATTTCAATATCGTTTCCCCTGTGAACTATGAGGAAAGCTGATTTTACCCCGTCTTTAAAATTTTATTAAAACTATTCAAGTAACTTTTTTCTGTATCTTTCTATTTTACGATCTTAATTATTAAGTCCTTCATTTCCCCCCTAAAATAGACTTTACCCCCGTAGGGGTAATTACGCCCAGATTAGTAACCTTTAGAATCTAGACCTACTTAGTTATGAGGAGAGACCTGGTTCCTATAGTGAAATAATAATGTGTTGAAGCAAGGTACTTCAACAATATTTGATAGTATTTTTATGCCCAACAAGTTGCAAGCGAGGCTTTCATGTATAAACAACTAGTTCCTCAGACCTTTTTGTTACGGAACAATGTATTTTCGTCTCACCCTTGCAAAACATAAGGTCATTTTTCATTTGCATTTATTATTCATCCACTTTGTAGCGGTGCTTGCTTCCGTCTTTGTAATTTTTAACCTTATTCTCCAGTAAATAAAGTACAACATACGTCATTATTTAGTGAGTTACTTGGTACATTATTTAAAGGAGCGTCCGTAAAGTGAGGGGTACAGGTCATAGTCCACCACGCTGATCAAGTGCAGATTGGTAGACTTCACACTTTTGAGAACTTTATGGGGAATGCTCAGGTGTGCAGCTTTTCTTACTATGCTTTTTTCTTCTTAACTATAGCTTTTTGACCATTAGCGCGTGCCAGTATGAGGGTTCGAAGTCAGGAACTTTTTTTTGGTAGACCAACGTTGAAACCACTAAGCTATCACTGCTCACAGCTATTTGCTATCACTGGCTATGTCTACTTCAACCTCTACAATATGATATTTTCTCCTGAAACCATAAGCTGTATAATCCATAAAAAAATACACAACACGCAGGCGGTGAAATTAAAATAGATTTAGAAAAAAAGGTGAAAAACAAGAGTTGCTCTCAAACGGCCAATCCTGGAAAAAGCTGTTTACTGAAGCCTGTTCAAATACCACCAAAAATGTTCAGTGTGGAACAAAGAGATTTGTTTAGGGTTACATTAGAAATTTGAAAACCTTTGTCGTAAATAAAGTAAGTGTTAGAAGCCCCTACCACATTATTTTACCACAGGAAAACTTCTGCCTTCGATATTTGTCCATAATTAATTATGTCAAAAAATAGATTAAAGATTCAGTCAATATTTCTAACTGACAAATGTTTAAGTCAATATTAACAGTATAATTGGCCTTCCATCTGACATTTGTGTCACGAGTCTATGTATCAAAAATAGTATGGCAGTATGCGTTTTGTTTTGTTTCCTAAATTAAATGCAGACAAGCACGGGTGGTGGACTATGGTCTGTACCCCTCACATTGTGAGAGGAGACCCCAGCCCAGCAATGGGACAGTTATGGGTTGTGATGATGATGATGATGAAGCACGGGTAGGTCCTCTCTAAATCATTTTAGGGTTAAGTGACAACCCACGGAAGTTCTTAACCACATGGTTCCTAGACTTATTAACCCAAAAAAATATATATTATCTGACGAAGCATAATAAAAGTCAATCTTCTATTCTCAATTTTATGTTCTCCAACAAAAGCACTAAAAACCTTGCTGGCTGAATAGATAATTAATCGTCATCAATAAAGTTTTAATATTTACGCGGGAAACTTAGCATCCATTAACGCTATTTTGTATGAGCTCGATAATTTAGTAAAATGGCGGATGACTGGCGCCTTCCCAAAAAGTAGTTAGCAGAATTTGCGATCAGACTATCTAACATTTTGGTATTCTTTAAGATTAAAGAAAGAGTTTAAGAAAGCTTAATTGAAGTAGGTTGTCAACTTGAATTACGTAATGGTTACCCCGTGGTGGGGCTATGAGTGTATACATTCCTTTTTTTTAACTTATCCTATTTAGCAAGCAGTTTTATGAAAATCTTGTTCCGGAAACGTATAAGTCATTTCATCACTTCAGTATCAAATCTGCTTAAATATTAAAAAACAACGGAAATAGAAATGAAAGTTTTTTTTAAATAAAACATAATAAAAAAAGGATTTTAGTGGTATTATTTTTGTTATTTAAAAACTATCTACTGTCGTATGGAAGTAGCTTCACTAAAGGTATTTACTATCGTATGAAAGTAGCTTATTTATTTAAAGAACTGAATCTTCCAGCCAAGTATACATATCAAACGAGTGTGTATTTTATTATTTGACGCGATGATACATGGTCAAATTCCGACCACACAGCGGGTTTTCTAGTAAGATTAATTCCATTTCAAATCTACCCTACCTAGTAGTTCGTCCTATCTATCGTAGGTAGGTCTATCTTCAGTAATTCTGTACTTTATCTAGGATATTCCCGCACGATTGAGCAATCGTAGAAGCACGTGCCTCGTCGGTTGGAAACGATGAAAATAGTTGCAGTAAAGACGAACTGAGAACACCAGTATGTTTATTATTCCGTTCAGGTGCTTCAGGATCACGTTTATTTATATATAAAGAACCTTTTTATTGAGTTACGTCCCTAAATTATTATGTCTGTATTAGGATTATAAGTAATTATTATTATGGAATTTGTTACTGCGGTATATCTTCTTCTATATTAATAATTTCGTGCAGAGGTACGGTAGACTCGATCAAAACCTTATACGAATAACAAAACATAAAAAATATTCATTTCGAGTCGACAACATATATCCACAAATTCGGATTATGGAGTATTTCGTTAAATTCTAAATGGTACCGACAAACAAATCGCATTCGCTATCTTGGTCAGTTAATGAACGTTCCGTTTCACATATAAATACAATGATCTGTCACGAAACTTATGTGGCAGACGAAATTTCATTGTAATAAACAAGGAACCTTAAGTTAACATTAAGTTGCCCTTGTGGCGAAACCTTCTGTTTACAAAATGAATAAATAAAATAAATAAACCTCTTACCGCCCTCTAGGGGACATGTAGCATTAAAGAATTACGATAAAAACTGAGACTGTGACTTTTTTTTTCTAAATAGTAACACATAAAAACAAAATTTAAGTTTGCGGACTTCTTCATTATTTCAAGTATGCTATAGAGACGAATAAAATAACAATTCACATGTTAAAATCTGTCAAACTGGTTTGTATAGCATACTAAAGAAATGAATATTATATTGTGTAGGTATGCTCAAAAAAAATCTCTCCTTCTTACGAAGACAGATAAAAAATTTTTTTGAATGTGTATTGTGTATGGGTCCTATTGATGACAAATTTGCCAATCAATTAGCCCAAGGCTCATAATTAGAGTAACGAAAAACTACTATAGTAATATACTCTACTATAATAACAGTTGTACAGATCGATCTCCCCTCAAGAGCTCGGAATTCAATTTGAAAATATCATTGCCGGATCAGTCATAAAACGGGCCGATAATGAAACTGGTGATCAAAATTAAATTGATTTCTCGTTTCGCGTGATCCGAGATAGGACTGTAATCACTTTATTAATCGACGTATCGACGTTTTCAATATCCTACCTTTAAGCCTCAGTTGCCTATCTATCGGATAGTCCTTTTAGATGAGAGATTTGGTTATCATGGCTCAATAATAATGTTATAAACGTGAAATTGTAGGACATGAATTTCCTTCACGTGTTAACTCTTTAACGGTTGAGTTGAAACTTACGCTCAAATTTTCAAAAATATTCGACGTATAATAAAACATTCATCCCAATATATGTTCATTGTCCCAACCCATTCTATTTATTAAAAGTACCTTCACTAAACCGGTAATATTAAAGTAAACAATATAATACAAATTGGTTTGTTCTCACTATCCACTATTTTGTTATATCCAAGCTGGGTCATAATATGTAAGACTGTGCACATATGTGGCATATATTGCATCAAAATAGGTAGATACTATTAATATTACTAGTAGAGATTTAAAACCCACAGCTCCTAGTTTTAAGTTACATAATTATTAATTAAATATCTAACGATTTAATAGGATGTCATGCGTCGAATGTAAAACCATAACAATATTATTACCGTACTCTAATCCCCGAAGCCTACCTTATTAGTCGTAACAAGGAAAACCAATTAGCTAAGCCGCCATTTTTCCAAACACCTTACCTAACTTCATTTGCCATTCGTCTTGATTAAGTCGCTGGTGAACGATATTACAGCGAGAAATTACTTCTGTTAAAATACTGCTGTTTTATTTGCAAATACTATTATTTATTACTAAGAACGTGCTGAAGTTTATTTGTGTACTTTTTTAATTTTTTTTTAATTAAATATTTTGTATAACTGCCAGGATTTACGCTAAATAGAGGATACCTTTTTTGTGGTAGAAATTCAAGCTTCATTATGTGTAAATATGTGAGAAAGGCTTGAGAAATAATATAAGTATAACTTTATACCCATTGAAATTGTAAGCAAATTACTTATTTTAACTTCCTGTAAACTATGATTTTACTTTTATCACTTTTATTCATTTTATTTTACTTTTATCATTGCAGACATTAAACATTTTAAAATAATTACTTAAATTAAGCAAATCAATGGTTCCGGTTTCTCGTCTATCATTCTAAATATTCTATAATCTGTTATTCCTTAATCTATATCTATCGTCGTATTTATAAAAGATGTCATCTTCCTTTGCAAAATATATCGTACAAATCTCAGTACTGAATGGTAAGGAAAGGCTCTTCGACTGAATCAATACAGAATGCAAAGTTATATTTCCAGAAATACCTGTCGTATCACTTTATTTATTCCTCACAATAGCTTTTCAGAATATTTCAGGATTTATTTAGCGATTGTATTTTGTATTCGACACTATAGCTCAGATTTTTACTCCTCGTACAGTAGCAATTTCATATTGATACAAAAAATACCCCTTTTTGCTATGCGTTGGAAAAATATGAATTATTAAACATTCATGCAATATGCATAAGGTTTTTTGGTAATTTTAAACATCCTTCCCTCCGTTGACAACAAAAATAAGCTCTTTGTTATGTTCATAATATAATACTTCAACTTCAAGGTAATCTATACTATAATAAAACAGTAAAATAAAAATGGCTCCATAGGCTTTAGGCCGACTGAGTTTGCGGAGTATCGTTTTAGTAAGCCCTTTCATTTGAAAGGACTGTCCACATTTTGCTAGTTTTGCGCTCAATTTACGCAGTTTGCAGCGTAACGTACGCCGACTGTCTCAGTTAGTAGCCAACTCATAGCAAAAACAGTTGCGACGCATGAAAATTGATCTGAGTTTGCGGTGAAGTAGACTTAAAGCACCTTAGGTAATTCACCTGAATTACTAAAAGTATAATTAATTCACCTATTGATTTCAGGTAAATAAAGTCTACTTTTTGTCAATAACCGTTAAAAAATTTTATTATAAAATGACATGACTGTCACTTCACTGATATTTTATTTATAGGTCTTTGATAATAGAGTTTGCAGCTCACTCAAATTCCAATTCACCACTCAGTGAGCCGTGGTAGTTTGCCTACTAAGGACAGCCTTATACTTCTTGTAAAAATAAAGTGACTGACACAGATTTCCTGCCATAAAAATGTACACTTAAGTCATACTGAAATAAAAACTTTTTTACACACAAACATAACATCTTTTACAACTGAACTAGATTGCGTGTCCAGGAGAAATATATTACAAGTGGAACGAAGTAACGATTACCTCAAGAACAGCAATAAACCTCACCCGACTTTAGTTATGAGGCGGAAATGGCCTCAACCCTTTAATGGTCCACTACCGGGCATCGGTCTCTTTGCACAACTGAGGAGGCTTAGGACATGTTCCTTGCTGTTTCAATATGGATTGTAACCTAAGTAGGGGTTAGCCCTAGCTCTAGCCAATAGCTCAAATTCAAACAGTTTATTTCGTCTTTGGAACTCATAGCTTACTTAACAAAAGTAACAAAATTACTGTATGAATAATATTTAATAAAAAATAAAATATTATTGACAGTAGGTACCTAATTACAATAAAAGAAGGCTTGAAAAACAAATAATTTATGTTTTGAAATTTTTTATGCCGTTCAAAACACCTTTCTAATGTGTCGACAAAACGTCATGTGCAAAGGCCCTTACTTATCGATTGTCGTCAGTGTGTCGACAAAACGTCATGTGTAAAGACCCTTATTCTGTCTTTTTATTATTATTTCACAGTTACGACATCAAAACAATACATCTCCCTAACAAAATATTAAAACAGCTCAAATACAATGTAGCTGTTGCCACCCGTTCCCGCGCCCTCAATGACTCCTTTCAATTAAACAGTGTTGCCTACGTCCATAAAGAACTGAAACATTCAACTTTAAACAGTTAATTAATCTATTTATTACTACGTGAAGAGTTTACTTAAAGAATTACGTCTGTTTGTAAATACGTCATAAAATTTGCTACCACACGGGGACAATCCTAAAAACCTAATGATAACAAAATCGGGGGATACAGTTTGGGGTTGTTTCGAATCTATCGTCTACATCCAAAATTAAATTATACCACTGGATACATAAAGGATCAAATAATTAATTACAATAAGCGAGAACAGTGAAAAATCGCGCGCGGTGGGGCGGAAGCGCCGCCATTTTGAGATTATTTTACAGCTTAATTACATAAATAAATATAAGTATAAATAACATTAATTTATTTCTAACAATTTAACTGTAACGTAAACTTGTTCCTGTACAACACACAGCCTTGTCTACGAGTATACCTAATTTTTTTTCGAGCGTCTGTGTGTATTTTCGTCCATATTTTGGATTGGATTCGTTTCAATTGTAAGAGTGACCTATGCTATTAAGTTGACATTGACAACTACGAACAGAGTCTATAGTCTGATACAATTTATTATAGTCGTATTTCTACCACATGGCAGGTCTTCTAGGACCAAATGAACGCCATTCATATATTATTCTTTTTGTGGTTTCTATTGTTACCTCTCCCTAAAACGTGAGCTGAATAAAATATTAAAATTTTATTCGAAATGTCTCGGATTGGAGTCGTACAATCTCGGCATAAATAAACATGGCATCCACGTTTTTCATATTATTTTTCACATAATTAAGGACGGTTTTTTATTACACAACAGTATCTATAGATTACGTAAAACAGATTTACATAATGGAAAAGCTACAGAAAATTTTAACAATACGAAATGAGTTTGTTATTTTTCTCTAGATATGTAAGTACTTGGTTTTTATACAACGTACTAGAGTCAAAAGTACTTACCCATCTAAAATTCATTATCTATTACCTTCTTTTTTACCTCTTTCATTTTAGCACTCATTACTTACCCAACTTATCAGCAAAGATAATTACTTAATTTTACTTTAAAACAAGAAAATACACACCTTTTTCCACTCTTGTGCTTAATAATTAGGAGGTACTTCAGTGTGACCAATGGGACTTTAGTGTGGTTTTTGCACGGAGTAATATTAGAACATAATAGAAGTTCTAAATATACCCCGCAGATAGTATTAGAGCTATCAAATCAGACCTTGACAAGACTAATGGTGACCGTAACGTTTTATTGAAGAGGGAACACCTACAGGGCTTTTAATATTGTAATGGAACCTAGCTGTTACCTTGAGGGAGTGATTGATTAAATACTAGGCACTTGTATTAGTTATAAAAGGTAATTCATTAGTTTTGGAATTGATTTGAATTGAATTTAAATCTATTTAAGTAATTACTAGCTATGGAAAAGGCTTTATCAAACCTAATTCCATAAGTAGCATTACAATTATTTTGTTGATTAGATATTAATAAGTAACAAGTTTAGTAAAATGTCATTAATTTTGTAATTTTTAAGTTTTTAACGACATTTTTTTATGAGGCGGGTAGCTTTTTTTTATGCGGTCTTTCATTATAACAGATTTTTTTAAGAAAACTACTAATCTAAAGTTATGCTCTAGGCCTTCTCAGTTATGAAAGACCCGTGTTCAGTAGTGGCCCTTTAAAGGGTTGAGACCAATAAATTTATTTACGCTAATAAAATTATTTACTTTCCTCATTTCTACACATACGTTTTCGTACACTAATCTACTATTACCCTCCGCAGTCCATGCGACGTATAAATATTTAAACGGTTGAATAATTTAAGTTCAGAGCTTGGCTTGGAAAATATATGAAGTTGCAATTGCATGGGTGGACTTGGCGTGATTTAGAATGGTGCGGTGAATTACACCGAGAATGGTGCAGGCTAATGTACTTAGTGACTTACGGGTTAAAGTTTGAGTCAAACTACAAAACTTGATTTCATAGTAACAAAGGAAGTTTTATTTGGTGGTTACTAGTTTTGGTTGCTGTTCATTGTGGTTCAAAATGACTAGTTCGCAAAAGTAAACTTATGTAGGTATGTTTAGTCATTTTTACTTCAAAATAAACAAAGAATTTCCTCCATTATTACGAAAATAGATTAAGAAGAATTTTCAAAATGATTTTCTTCAAATTTTAAAGTTATTATTACTTGTTTCGAATTAGGTAATAACAGTTCAGATAACAAGTCAAAATTTTCAAAATTTTTACACTTAAAAATTTAGTTATTAATTCAATTAATAACGAATTCCTTAACAGTACCTAATGTATCGATAGACAATACCTATCATATAATCGAGTTTTAAAAAGCAAAAGTCTCCTTAAACGTAACAAAAATTTTTTTGTTAACCTCAAACTATCAAAAGATCTTAAGTTTTGGAGATTTGTTAAATAGTGTGCATCGTATGGGAAATCCTAATTCGAAGCCTTGTGTGTGACCGTAACGCACACAATAGCTACTAATTCGAGTACGTGTTTCTACTGAAATCCCGGTATTTTCGCAAGCCATTACACTCGCGTTAGCTAGTAGGAAATAGACTAGAAAATACTACGACGGGCGTAGACATTAAAGCGATTGCTTTTAAATTTCCTTGAAGAAATACTGTTTATAACATTTTGTTATTACAATAAATAAGTGTTCGGCGTGACGTTGCATGCCTCTTTATCGTACGATAATTATTTGCCGTCACGTTTACGTCAAGCCAATTGGGTCGTTTTTGTGTCTTTAACATAACGAAGACAAACCAAATCAAAATTAGACAAAACTTTGGGACTGTACAGGGTGCAAAAAAAAAATTATATTGGGAAAAATACGCTGGGAAAAAATTACGTCTTACTGGCCTTGTCGGGTATAAAAACTAAGTATAAAAAGAAATACTACTTTTATCTGAATAAAAACTCACTGACGTAAAAGTAGAAGGTACTTATTCAAGTATTTGTAAGAAACACAAGTCAAATAAAACAAGAGGGAAATTTTTTAATAAGATCAAGATTTTCCCAACAAAAATAGAAATTTTCACATCGGGATCTCGGAGAATCTGTAGACGATTCCAGAATTTTATTTCGTAGTATTTAAATAAGGTGGGGTACACACATATAAGTAAGTCGTTACTTTTCTACGTAAGCTTAAAAAAACTTCGGCGTTTCTTTGTGTTATTTAATTTACAAAAAATGGTTTTTGATTAAGTTTTTTTTTCCATCAGTATTTTTACTGGCTTCTTTACTTTTCATTGAAGTTGTGTATGTATGTTTGTATGTATTTATGTATGAATTTTAAACCAAGACCGAAAAGACCAAACGACTTGTCGGATTTCGACATGATGAGGTGTCATTGCATTCATTAAATTCAAATCATTTATTTCGTCTTAAAAACTAATAGCTTACTTAGCGATCGCCAAAATTTTAAATAACATGAATAACATAAAATGAAATTTAAAAATAAAAAAACGTTACAATTAAACTTCCTAACGTCTCAATAGACAAAACTTATTATATCCTCGGCTTTATGAAACACAAATACTTAAGCTTACGTAAGCTAGTGTTTAGAAAAGCCGTAGGAAAAACACTCCCGATACTATAATATGTTTTAATAATAACGTCCCCTCCTTATTCTAATCAGCGAAGGTTTTTTTCTATTAGTTTAATTCCAGTTAAGTTTGTAAGATACCTTAGGTTATACGGAGTACTCGTTCTATCCACTCATCCGTATATATTTAACAACCGTAAATGCGAAGAGACTTCTCTAGTACTATTAAGAACCTAAAAAGAAAAAGATTTTTACAGCCTTACTTTATTTAAGCGTATATGAAAATTTTGTTCGCAATTTATTTCTTCGTTAGTTTGCATGGAAAAGAAATCCGAGTTTTATTCCTTGAACAAGTTTTTACTATTAGGTTTGAGTTCAAAAAATCTTGTTATTAAAAACATAATGTATAATTAACAGCTAATTTAAACAAGATTTTTTCAAAAACTATTTATCATTAAAAGAAAAACAAAACCCAAAAGGTGAAAATTGGGGTAGTATTTAAAAAAAACGTTTAGGCTACCTGCATGTTTCCTAGAGAGCGTTGAAAAGTTGATTCCTTTTATAAGTTAAAAATTAAGAGTTACATTCGAATTTCGAATAGAAACTTACTATTTATAAATTGCAAAAATATTTTTTTCTTTTTTTTTTCTTACAAACGGATATTACTCTGTGCTTGACCACACACAAGAAATGGAACCGATGTAGATAATATCTCAATAGGTACCACGTTACAATAAAAGTCAATTTTATAGATAAAAGGTACAAAGGAGAGCTTATCGGGAAAGTAGCCATTCTGTTCTAATGAACCAGCAGGTTTTATTATCTGTAGTTACCTACATTTATTGTTCGGTAGTAATTTTAACCGGCAAGATAACTAGGTCGTTGCAATGTTTAGAACTACGACGATCGCTGGATATTTGTTTGATAATAATTAATGCCATTCTTAAAAGTGTAAAGCTGTCTGTTTAAAAAAATATAAGCTTGTTACTATAGTGACTTTTCATGTAAATTGTCTATTTGTCCATGATACCTGTGGCAGGGAAACCTTGTAAAGTATGAATATGTTAACGTTAAGCAAAATGTAAGCATACGTAAGATTTATCTTTGAAATTTTTATGATGAGCATAAGATGTGAAAAAATTATGTTTAAGTATTTGTGGTCCTTATAGCCTCAAGTCATGAAGGCATCTAAATTGGAACGGGTCTTCCTTCATAACTGAATACATTGCACCACGTTGATCCAGTACAGATATACTATATGGAAGAATTATTGGCTAATCCAAATGGAACTCTTTTGCCTACGAAAGTCTTTGAAATTAGCTGATTGGACTAACGATTTAGCACTCTAAAGCAAGAAATCGTGGAAAATCTTTCATCCAACGGACAATATGATGTTGTAATATTGACGATAAAAATAAAAAACTACTCTGCAGACAATCGAAAACATTTTTTAGAACCAAACAGAATTTTTTAGCAAATAACGTTTCCGGGAATACGAATAAAGCCGGATTTGCAGAAATGGTGGCATTTGCCAAATGTTAGAGACGTTCAGTGAAATTATTAACACAGCGAGTATTTTCGTTCCCAATTCTCTTTTATATTTCATTGGCTTCGCTGTAGCGTTATCACGTGTGAATTTCTATAGCTTATTCCTGTTGTAATCAGGCATGAAAATCCTATCCTACTAATATTATAAATGTGAAAGTTTGTAAAGATGTTTAGATGTTTGGATGTATGGATATTTGGATGTTTGGATGTTTGTGGGTCCTTCACGCTCCAACTGAAGCTGCGGGCGACGTCTAGTCGTGAATAAAACTGTTTAGGAGCAAGAGATGTATGAAGCCCACAGATTTTTAAAATCGTCAGAAATGGGTTGGTGAACATTTTCAATCAGTCCCGGGTTCTATTCCTAGCGAGGAAGAAAGTATAATGATGTAGGTACGTTTCTGTTCTCGGTCTAGGGGTGTCATTATTACTTTATAAAAAATACAGAGAGTTATCATTTATGATATACAGGTTGTCCAGTAAGTAATGGTCCAAACGGTACCTGTCGTTAGATAAGATCTTGATCTATCAAACTAACTCAATCTATCGAACTAACTGTGTTATCCGTAGTACCAACAACACAGGGAATCCCTTGGGGATATAGGGGATATGTTTTGAAAAATCCCCCGTTTATAACCGCTGTAGAATTGAAGCCATGCCAATAGCATCCATTCAAACAAACATCAATCAGTATTACTTACCGACTTCTCAACACTCCACCTAATTAGATAGTTCGAGTGCTCTTTCGCGTCGTGCCAACAATTCTCTTTGAGAGATGACATTACATTTTTCTTTGTGACGTAAGATAATGGCTTTGTAAGATCTGTTAGCTAATAAGTAAAGTTTTTGCTTAGTTTAATAGTTAATTTCTAAGTTATTGAGTGCTAGACGACTCAACAAATATATAATAATATCTTTTGGTTTATTATCCCCTTAGCTTTTGACATCAAGTATTCCCGATTTTCAATTATTTAGTAACTTTAGTAAATTACTAAAGTACCGTTTGTAATCACATCCTATTGGACACCTTTTTGCTATGATGACCATGATCGGGCCAAGTTGATTACTTAGGAAAATCAAATCCCTCCTTAAAAAGTTTAAAAGAAAATCCGTAGCCATAGTTTTGCATGTGTGAGTATCACACAGTACACCTATTATTAAATATTTTATACACGAACAAGCAGCCAAGTACCTACAACACGATGAATTGGCGAAATTTACAAAATTAACTACGTAAAATAACAGGCACAGCACTAACTGCTGCCACTATTTACATATTTAATTCTGTACTACGTTACTGCAGCGAGAAGTTCTTATTACGTTGAATAAAGCAAAGTTAACAACGTCCAAACTATGGAAATGTTTACTTTAGAAACTTGAGGGAAATACTCGTAACTGTTCGCCCCGTCGTTTGCACTATGGCGCTCGTAGTTCTGTAGTGGATATGATTTTATAAGTAAATGTGTAGTGTTTTAGTTGATGAATGACTAATATTGATATCGCAATGTAGATACCTAATGTGTACTGTGTAATCTATAATATTAAGTTCATTATGGTATGCTAGCAATCGCCGGTGGCACCGCCCGTGTAATTTTGCCGTTTTCGCAATATTTCTTATTGCTGCTCCCCTCCTATTCATCTTAGCATGATTTTATATAGCGTAAAGCCTTCCTCGATAAATGGACTATCTTACACTAAAATATTTTTTATATCGGTCCAGACGTTTTTGAGATTAACACGTTCAAACAAATAAACAAACAAACTTGTTAGTTTTATATTATTAGTATAGAAGTATAGATTTATTTGCCTAGAGCCTTTCTACCACGCTGCACTAGTGCGGACTAGCCTATATTTTTATATAGTTTACTATGTATAGTGTATACTGAATTACTTTAGATTTTAGTATGGATTAGTATAAAATAACAAACAGAACCGACAGCTTAAGCGGCTTAAGGTGCCTTTTCAACGCTAAACGTCACAATTTATTCTCTCAAATTTATTTGTTGTATTTAGTAACAATAATAGCCCATTTCCCATTTAACTCAACCAATGGACTGTAAATGCATCATTGTTCAGCGAAGTCATAAATAATTCTGAATCAAAAGTGATTTAAATTAAATATTGTTTTATAGCAGTGTTGTATCAAACAGACCGCGTGTATTTCGTGGTTAAATGGTTGAATAAGTCAAATAAACAATTTGTAGTTCCCCAGCATACAGGGAATAGTATGGAAAACTAATGTCCAAAATATGGGTAACAATGGATCCTTTAACTGTTTCTAATGATAATATTATTATACGTAAAAGAAGTAGATATAGCATATCTCTTGTGGCATACAAGAGCATTCGGTGTGAACACAAGAAAACAACAAAATTAACATGTTTTCTGTTTCGATTATAAACGGGACGGAAAATAATTATCGTCAAGACTATAAAGACGAAGAGGATGCAATGTAGCGCAGAATATCGTCTGCAATTATTTACTAAGGGTAAAATATTTCTATTGTACTTACTCGTATAAAATATCATTTCTTATTACACTTAAACCAAAACTTTTTCGTTAAAAACCTTTGCTGGAGCCTCCAAATATAATTATTGACGTACAGTTTTCAAGGTAAATAACATGGATATTTATTTATCTACAAATAAACAGCACAAACACAATTTCAAATCCCGCACTAAATCTATTGATAAAGCATGTTCGAACCAAGATATGTATAACAAAAAACGTGAAACCAAAATGTGTTTTAGCGCAGAATGTATTCTGAATAGAAGTAGGTGCTTGATTCAGTATTCGTACGAGAGAACGAGTGAATTTCACGCGCAGTGTAACTTGAAATCGTTTTACGCGTGACTAGCTGACAGATTCATTCACGCGCAGTTAGTTTTGTGACCTGAAAATGTAGCTTTGAACTGACTTTTTTATGGAAATTGACGACAAATGTGTAGACACTTCGTATAACTATTATGTTAAAGATATAATTGTTGTCGACTTCCGTAATAATAGTTTATAAGTTAATCTTAAATTCATCCACCTTTTTTGAACTACTCTGCAATTTTGTGCTAGACTGAATGCGTATTTTTTGTTACATTTGGTTTCTAAAATATGTGCTATTCGGTTCTTGCATTGTCAAACTATACCGTATACTGAAATGATTAAAAAAGTACAGTCACGTCCAAAAATATCTGACCCCCCTCTCGCGCCATATTACTGTAGGTATATACAATGCTGTAGATAAATGATTAATGTAATTGATTAATTAATACATTATTAATATTCAAATTACTAATGATTCGCTTGAGTATCATGATCAAATATTCATGAATGCTGTGGTTAGTAGGGTAAACAACCCAATTATCAGCACTTTAAGAGTTGGCCATGACTTAAGGCCATTTATCACATTGAAAAAACCTTTTTCCACCCGTTATGACATGTTTTCTACTTTCAATATTTAATCAGTAGGATGATATTAAAAATAAAAATTGTTTATCTTAATCCAATTTTTTTGTAGATATGCAAGAGTAAAAAATTACTATCTGCCCATTTACTAGCACCATCATCACCAATTAATAGCATAGAGTGCGCCAATTAACAGCACTGTGATAATAGCATTAAAATTATATGAAATAAAAAATGTTTTACTTTCAATAAACTCTTTTATTGAATTTTCTTAATTATATAGGAAGGTAGGTAAGTACCGGATACATAAACATAAAGAAATAAATTTTACTTTCACTCTAATAGTATTTATAAACTTGACAAAGTTTAACATTTTTAAAGTTATATAGGTAATTAAATAATTTATTAAAACTTAGTTGAATCTCACTAAAAATGTCTTAGTTAATAGTATTACAGTAAGTATTACTGGTAGATAGGTAGCTACAAAGGTTAAAGAATATAAAATTTAACTTATTGCAACAAATTAAAATTTAATATAAAATAACAATTTTTGGTCTACAGCTTCAATCAATATTAATCATCAGAAAGTATCTCCTCTAGTTCTAGTAAAGAGTAATTTCTTTTTTTTTATTATTGATTATTTATAACACATGCGCTTACGTTCGATCACAAGGAACCATCAAAAATGGAACGAACTGTGGGACACAAACGTTTGTTCACAATTTTTTCACCAGTTTGAAGTCGGAGAATATGGTATTACCAGGATGGTTTTAAGAACATCTATATTTATGTTTTTCTTAAAGCGGTAGCCCAAATTACTGATTTAAAACCTTATAACTTTACTATTTATGCGGGGTGCTGATTATTTGGTGTGGTGCTAGCGTTTGGGTTAGTTACCCTAATGGTTATTGAATTTTGAATGTACCGCCCGGAATTGGTATTACAAACAAACATTTACGCTTCCTAGAACCCACGCGATGTGACATGTTTAAACGTAAATTACATTGAATAGCTTTTGATTGTATCACGCATAGCATGCGTATGATCATGATAAAAGTATGATCGATAACTTGAATCACGTTCATTAAAACATTGCAATATAATTTTTCAGACTTTGGAAAGAAATTATATCCTGATAAAGTCAGATATATTTACTTTTTTAATTCAGATATGTTATTTCAAGAGTAGAAGTATAACTATGGAACTACTATTGTAGAGACAATAATATTTAATTGTAGGCGTAAATTTGTTCAAAAATAAAGACTTTCAAACTTGTTCTTACCCGACTTCACCAGAATGAGAGTAATGTTTTTCGAGCGTATGTATGTATGTACACTTCCTTGTAAAAAATAGTATTGTCTTCCAACGAAAGTTAAAGAAGGACGAAAGTTACTTGATATAACCTCACAATTGTTTTCACCATATCTAGCTTATACCAACCTTCCCCAATTACATGAGCTTCAAACCCTTGTTGCAGAGGAGAAACAAAAAGAAGCCCCGGGGGATTCGAGCCAAGTGTCAGAGGAGCAGGCGGCGACGAAGATCCAGGCGGTATTTCGAGGGCACCAGACCAGAAAGTCGGTCACCATGAAGACGAGCAAGCAAGCTGCCCCGGAACCGGAGCCAACCAAGGCAGAGCTGGAGGCAGAGTTCCGTGCTGATGATAAAGGTTAGTTGTAGATAGTATTAGGCAGCTGGATTACTCAAAAGGCAGTCTTATTACCAGGAGCTGACTTACATTGATTACAGGTCTTATTTCGTACTGACAAATTAAAACCAGGTATGCTTGAAGTAGGATCAGAAAGCAGCCTTACCTTACGGTTTTTTTTCGAACGAACAAATGACAGAAACCAGAAGTTACTTTTGAAGCTGAATTATTCAGATCACACCCTTATTATAAGGACTTTACAGTCTTTTTTCGTACCGAGAAATATCAGCAAACCAGGAGTTTCATTTGACAGATGACAGTTACCAACCAGAATACATTGACAAGTCTTTGGAGTTGTTTGTTTGTTTGTATGACAGGTTTTGGTGCAATGTGTCTACGATGATGATATCAAGAAACATGTTTAGATTATTAGGTTTTTCATTTACAAGTTAATATTAAATTACTAAGTGCACCGGAGTAGAATCGAAATAAACATTCCAAGTTATAGCAGGTAATTTTTCACTAGCAGTTGTTAAAACAGTAATTAAGACTATTTTAACAGTACTGAAAACGAAGAGATTTTGTAAGATTCATTTTGATTCTATGGAAAAATTCTTGAGTTGATGCTTAAAAAGCAGAAAAGTACCGTCTGGGAACAGAATAATGAAAAAACTTTCGCAATAAACCTTTGTAAAGAGTAATAAATTAACAGACTATTATTAGAATGGAGATTGAAGTTGTTTGTAGTCAGGAGAAAATAAATAAGTTAGAGTGAACTTAAATTAAATAGTTAAATGCTTCTAGAAAAGTAAAGAACAGTGTACAGGTAGAAGTAACTATTGCCTGGATACTAATTATATATCCGGCAATTTAAGTGTTATGTTAGCACTATTTTAATAATATTAATCTCAATGAAACATTGTCATCTGAGACTTCTCCATAAAGTTCTTAAAGGTGTGTGAAGTCTGCCAAACTGCACTTGGCCAGCGTGGTAGACAATGGGCTCTACCCGTCATATTGAAAGAGGAGACCCAATCCAAGCAAAGGGACAGTAATGGGTTGTGATGATGACGAATGGAAAAAAGTAAAATCATTGTAGTTTCCGATAATATAAATACGTAGTACGAGTATGTAGAAGAATATGTAGTAGTATATAATACTGAAATAACTGCACAGTAAAATTTCTAAGGATTCATATTCAATCAACGTTATATGACCTTAATTCCTCTTCAAAGTAAAGTCCTACGACTGACCTCTTTTGACTAATGCATTTATGATAAAAATGAGAAGCTACTTTCCGGGTTTCTTTATCCCATTATGCCTTTTCCAACCTTGTTACATTGCATAAAATATTCATGGAGGTCAGAATATTGAGAGTTCACTACTCATATATTATGCAAACTTCTCAATTTACCGAAACTCTACTTTGGCTAATGGACTTTAGTATGGTTAAGAGGGTTTCATTCTGAGATTAGGATTTGATTTTGTGGTAATCTTATAGATTTGTCATTATCATAAAATTCACAACTGTTTCTCGGTTGAGTTCTGATTTTCTCTCGTGTAAGGGGAAAAGATTGTAATAAGTGAAGCGTTTAAACTAATGATAGGTAACATATAAATATATAATAGGTTGGTTGAAGGATATATTAAAAGATATATAGCCTATGTCACTCAAAAAAGAAATTAATCCAATGACACCTTATAATGTTGAAATCAGTCAAGTCTTTTAGGCCATAGACCATGCCAAAGAAATGGTCATACATGAGCTCGAAAAACATTACTCTCCATCTACCGCAGTTTTATAATTACTTGGATTACAGGCACAGGTAATAATAGTGCCTTCTGACATGTGCTTTGTGCTACTGACACATGATCATTATTTGCACGAAAGCATGGTATAATTAAGCCGCTGCCATAATTATATCGTGTGGAATTACTGGTAACCACTTTTATATGGATAGTACAAAACCATGCTACTTTGTACCCGACCAGGAAAGTCAAATATAGAAAATAATTTAATAAACTTGAACTGAAACTAAACTTGATAAACAGTCATTCACACATATCAGATGTAGCTCCAAAAGTAAGACAATAAGTAGTTTCTTTTGTGGCATATTTGGATGGCAAAAAGTCGCACGTCTGCTTTAATAATTTTGCGCTTTCTAATGCATTGCGACGGTTTGTCGTGTCGCATTGTCGCTCGGTTACCTAAGTCCCCGGTACACTGCCAGCCAACGGAACCTTCAATGTTTATGTGTACATGTTTAATATTCCTCGTTTCATTTAAAAGGTATGCCAGAATTTGGGCAAACCGTTGACTGACCCTGACATTTGGCCTCATTTCCATTGCTTTGTTCCAGACTCGGTTAGGGGAAGCGGTAATTAAATAAAATGTTGAAACTCCATTTGTAAAACAAATTCGAAAGTCGGTATGCAGGTTACAAAAATACGCCGACGATTTCGTGAGGTACAAAGCGGCATTGTCGCTTTAGTCTTTCTTGATAATAAAGTTGAAAGAAAAGTTGGCTTATGTAACAAAAATTGGTGTTGGAGGACCAAGAGAATTATAGTTTTGCTTATTTATAACTGAACAAAAGTAAATAGATTTTAAAAGTAAAGCAGTGATATCCTAGTGGTTTGAAGGCTGGTCACCCGAATTGGAGTAACGAACCTGTAATTCAAAAAATGATGTGATTACTTAGATACTAACACTTACTACGGTGAAGTAAAACATCGTGAGGTAACCTTCACACCTGAGATTTCTCTATAAAGTTCTCAAAATTGTGTGAAGTCTGCCAATCCGAAGTTGGCCAGCGTGGTGGACTGCGCTCTAGGCCTCTTCAGTCATGAGGAGAGACCCGTATTCAGTAGTGGACCGTTAATGGGTTGAATTCAAAAGTATTGGTTACTTTTTCTGACAAGGGAGTGAGGGTGGAGTGGGCAGATTGTTAGGAATTGAGATTTCTAAGCAACTGCTTCCATAATAGCCACTTGAATGGTTCTAAAGCTAATAATTTCATGTACCCTCATAAGCATATTGGACTTGACATTTACCGGTACTCAGAAAAAAGGACCAAATCATCAATATGAAGTGTTCTCATTGTGACCCTTCGCAAACAATCCACAAGTATGGGTCATGATATTCGCTTTTATAGAAGTTATTGAGTTGTTTTCCTTACGCCGAACATTACTTTTATGCTCTGGTACGAGTAGCCTATTCGAGTTTGGCTGTAAATATTTATGGAGTCGTCAAATGTTCATTGAGGTACAAAGTTAAACAATTTCGAATGTTCGCGTAGATGGGACTGGTGACCTCATGAGCATTTCCGTCGTTACGATAACAAGACCCCTTTTTACCCCATTAGTGAGGAAACAATCGACGACATGAAAAAGTAGTAGGTAAGTGTCGAAGTCGATTCCCAAGAAACAGACGCCAAAACTAGTTTTTATCAGGCATTTTCTAGATCACAGGATTATCTAATCAAACGAGCTTACTAAGTGAAGTTCGATCTAGATTATCCTGTCTTCGTCAAAGAAGTGGTCTTTCTTCGAAAGAGACAGTTTTATTATTAAATTCTGTGACCAGCTCCGCGAAGTTCCGAATTTCGTAATTGCAAATTCTTGTCATTCCCACCTATCATAATGCCAACTTAGTATGTACTTATGTAGTATACTTATGTAGGTATAGTAAGTAAACTGGTTATTGCTCCAAAAACGGTTGAAGTTTTTGAAACACAGTTGCTCTCTGATGCAGATCATGTCCGGTAGTGTCTTGTAGACATAAATGCTAGAGGGTTCTTACTAGAATACGACTTTTTTATTAAGAGCCCTTCACATACTCGAGGACAGAAGGGATAAGTGCTAGTAAGTGTTTACTGTCAGCCTTTTTCACTGTTAAAAGGCAACACATCTTCACTAGTTCGGTACCTGAGATTTTATAAGCTTAAAATGTTTTTGAAGTGATGCTCACAGTATGTGATGGTTAAGTTAAGATGACATGTTATGAAGGTATTTATGTAAGTTTAAAAAAATAAATGCTAACCACTCGTAGCCATGCACTGGGATTTCTTGTGTCGTAAGTTTACAATACTAATAAACCTAAAGGTCTTACCCAGACTGAAAAAAGAAATTGAAATTCTTCATTTAAAGTTTTTCATAGAGAATTGAATCCGGAACCCATTTATTGACGGTCTAGCATAGCAACTAATGCGCCATATTTGAAAACAATACGCAATTCTTTCGTAAGGAAAATATTCAAATTCATCGAAAATTGTATTACCGTACGTTAACCTCTTTCGGTAGCTTCAAATCGTCACGTTCCATATAATACAAATACATAAAAATTCTGCAAACTTTTTCGTTAAATTAATTTTTCATGTTACAATACCCTGATGAGGCCAGAATGAGCTAGAATGAATAATGATTGAAAAGACGGGTTTCCGCATCAACCCACAAGTTTATTAATGACTTCAGCGAGTATGACAAAGGCATAAAGTTGAAATATTAAGTTGAGGTTCACCAATTCTCGCTTCTCATTTGACTATAAAACAATGATGAATTATACAGTTTGCATAAAATGAGAAATAAAGGCTTATACACATGACAGAGAAAAATGATACATTTTTACCAGACTGCGGTTAAAAGAGGGTACCTAAAGATATTCGAAAATTATGTATGTTTATTTCTTAGGCACGCTTTAGAGGCGAAACGATATAACGGATTTCAACGTCTCTTTAGTTAAGCCTTGGGTACCTACTGATGACGTCATCACTAGAGTTATTTAAGAGATATAAAATTTTAATATTTCCTACCTAATCACTACATCACTTTACAATTGGTTAAATATAGTTTATACTCGTACTTTAGAATTTTTTTCTAGTTTTAAATAAAACTTCAACTCTAAGTAGGTCCCAACTGCTGACGTCATCACTAAAGTTATGTAAGAGATATAACATTTTAATATTTCCTACCTAATCACTACATCGCTTTACAATTGGTTAAAGGTAGTTTATACTTTAGAATTTGTTTCTTGTTAAAAATGAAACTTGAACTCTTAACACATCTTAGCACGTTTGTCGGCTACTTCGAAGAAAACGGTTTCCATTTGAAGGGCTTTTAAAACGATACAAATAAAAGAACAACTGGGAAGTCCTACCAACATCTCGCCGCCATGCTCTCGTAAATAATAAATGTGTAAAGAAAACAAGTCGTGTATGCCACTAAAAGTTGATTTACAAAAACATCCAATTTCCCTCGCCGTCCAGAAAATTGAGGACGAATTCGGAAGTAAGTTCGTGTGTAATGAATATTTGAATATACGCAAGATATACCCTGGCATCCTCTCAGTCGCCTGCAATGCGTCTCGGGGGAAATGTGTGATTTAGATAGGTGACAGTAGTCGCGTTTGCACCAGTTATTTTGTATTTTATTTTGGAGGTTTCAATGCCGAATTCGCCAAAATTATTTCGACATTAATTGAAAATTTTAATTTTAGAACGTTACGAAATTGGCGAGGTTAAAGATTGTTAAAAAAGTAACTTGATTATCTATAACTTTGCTTGAAAATTTAATATTTATTAAACCCTGATATCCATACAAGCGTGAATAGTTTACCAATTACTAATAGGCAAAAAAAACATCAAATGAGGCTTCGAAATAAGCAGAACAGAATCAAAATAAAGATAAACTAATGATTTAAAGAAAACACATACTTTGGACTTAGCAAAATCTAAATCGGTCAAATCACCAGAAATTTGTGACGCCCTAAGTCCAACAGTGGATTTTGAAAAGCCGATAAATAGATGCAAGAATCTAAATCAGTCAGATCACCGACATTTTGAGACGGTATCTACAACAGTGGACGTTCAAAAGTTGATAAATGAATACAAGAAAACTTAAGGTTAGAATAAACGAAGGCGCAACATACAGATAAACTCACTTCAGCGGTAAATTTTTAGTGACAAAACGCAAAAGATGTTCCACTTCGTTTATCCCCTTTAAATCAGAAGGATAACAGCAGCCTTCATCGTCACGTCTTAGATCGTGCCCAATGTTCTGAATCCAAAATTACAAGCAAAAACTCCTTTTAAATTCAACGCTCGTGTGGGAGATCTGAAAATAAAAATTGTGGTTGGCGAATAGGAATATTAAGATTTTTATTTCATTGGATAGCCCTTCTGGGACCGATTTAATTAAAGGTTTATGGAAATGTTTTAAATTACCATTATTATTTTCTGGATGAACGATGCTCTAAAATCTCTAAATGTTATACCAGTTGTATTCAAGCTAGGGGTTTGAGAGCTAGTTCTATTAGTCAACTGCTTTAGTGTTCGTCTTGCGTTAGAGACTATCATTATCCGTTTCAGAGATTAGCCGGATCAAACAGACAGACAAAAATAAAAATAAAATTATTTCGGTATGTGTATCGTGTGTACATAAGTAGGACATTAAGTAAAAAGCGGCTATTTTAATATTACAAACAGACACTTCAATTTTATTTAGTTCTATAGATAATAAATGTACTCGTAGCTTGTTTTTACCGCGGCAAATATCAAATCGTCCCACTGAATGGCGATAACCATGAAGCATAGTAAAATATAGTTTCCCATACAACTATGCGAGTAACAAGGGCAGACATGATGTCGCCATCGAGAATTACATCCCTTCTTCCTGTTGGCAAAATATCAAGGGAATTTGTAGAGGAAGAAATGTTACGTTTTACAAAGTCTTTTGCACCTTGTAGTTAAAGATTGTTTGTAAGTAGTTTTATATGAATTAAAATTTGTATTTCATTTTCTTTTTTTTAATCTTAAATTTAGTGCTTTTTTGTAGGGGCAATAAATATTGTTTACTTAATGAATAGATGTAAACATGCATAAAAATATTCGTAAAATTAAAACTGCAGTCGGTTAAAAATAAGACTCATGTTTTTGTCTTAATTTACATTATTTCCATACATTTAGTTCGCTGCGATTCATTTACTTCTAACGTGTTATTGTGGAATTAGCAACACGAAAAATGTTCCTTATCTTAAGAGCCCGAAGCTTACCAAACGGTGCAACAACAAGAAAGTATAATTCAGATAAGTGGATAATATACTTTACAATGCAAACAACTTTACCCCTCAGCGGCAGTTTAGTGTTACGTCAGTCCAAGGGATGTGGGTTATTCTTTGAAGCATATTTGGTAGATTATACATAAAGCCCGTCCTTCCTAAGGAAAATCATTCTTAGGGGTTATTTATACAACTTTCACAATTTTTAGCGGCTATTCTAGAAGATTTTATGTAGCTCATAGATGACTAACAGCTTGAGTTTTACGCGTTTGTTGTGTATGTAGATCGTGTATGTTTTTAACATGTTTGTTTGAAAAGGTTTGATTGCAGTCTTATAATGATTTGAATTGTTTTTTTTAAGTATTTCGACAACAGCACGACCTAAATGGTCTAATTGTGGTCCCAAACCATACTCGGCACTCTTAAAAACACCACAAAATTTCTTATTATTAACAGTCTTATCGCTTAGGAGTTCAGTGACGAACACGCGTACGTTAGGTTTATATATAAAGGTATTCCTCTACGTGACCTATAAACTTTATGTTACCATTTGCATAGCAAAGAGTCGCGTCCGCAAACTTTTGCATTGTTTCGTCATGTTGCAATTGAGGATAATGTTGGTATTTTCATCGCGATTCTTATACAGAAGACTGAAAAAATCTTCATATATATGTATGTTTGTTTATATATGAAATATGAAATCACACACAGAAGTAGAGTGTAAGTAGACCTTACGGTATGATCTTTACCTAATTACGCCAAAAGGAAAGGTTTTTTATATGAAAGAAAAATGGTTTATTCGAGGAGTAAGCATACTACAGAAATATTAAGTTAGTAAGTGTGCAGTGTGCAGTGCGGTGCGTTTGCTGACGGACGTATTCATTGCACCTACGAATATTTTGT
>LGAG01000420.1:819131-849196 GCA_001278395.1 Lerema accius | reverse complement strand
GTACCTAATCTCGCGTAGACGGTTAAAAAAAGTTAAATGTGGGGATATAACATAACGAAAAGTTTTAATTTAGATTCCCTACTTAAATATCGTTCGTTAAATATCAGCTAGTATTATGTGGTTCTTATGATATTAGTATTATGACATTATGAGCTTTAGAATAACATAATGTTACAGAGCAACAAGCTATTTATCAACGTTAAAGGCATTTTAATATCTTCGGGACAACGGAGTTCGTTGCAACTTTATTAAGACGTTCCTTAGGGGATGGCAAGTTTTAATCACTTTGTCACTACGACTAAGGAACTTGGAGTAGGTATTAAAAATAGGAGAACTTGGTTTGAATGGGAAACGAAGTTTTTGTATAAAAATAGATAGTATTTTAGAAACTTCCTAAGTAAATACCTACCTATGGCTCTTGTGGGAATTATGCTAGCTAGAGGACGCACTTTGTGGTCGAAATTCGTTATGTCAAATACATTATAGGTTCGTTAGGTTTCGTGATAGTTTTGGTATTATTTACAAAGTAAATGTATTGGTTACACAGATTTTAAATAAAAGATAGCTTCGTAGAATTCTTCACCATGTAAACTTTAACCATGACAAATCCCAAAATCACATGTACCTGCTTTTCTTAAATATGTACTGAAAGTGGAACCCTTCGCGTATTATATAAAAAAGACACGCTATGTGGCCAAAATTTCATGTCGGAGGCTTTCGAGCGACATAATTATAACTTCCATTTAGCTTGGCCATTATTTATTTATTTATTTATCTCCTACTAATCTTCACTGGGGCAGCATGGTGCAAGATGCTTTACGCCTCCTTAGTCATGACCAAAGAACTTGCCTTGTAGTGGGCCATTAATGGGACTAAACTCACACAAAATCGAAATTAAACAAATCATCTTAGAAACTAAAAGGACCGAACCACCACTTCTCCTAAAACTGAATAACAAATCAATTCTATTTACACTAGCGTTCAAATTGCAACGAACGTAAAACCTTTTCAATTTGTTGCTGCAGAGCATATTTTATCCAGTAATACCGCAGCGCTAAGTAAGAAGAACAGGCGCATCTATTTTCCGCTGACTACAGGATTTGAGCTCCGTCCAAACTAACGCGGAACGTGGCGAGCGATGATGGATTTTACAATTTGTTAGTTTTAAAAGTTGAGATGAGATTGGCAACGTTCTTTCAACTTTACTGTAATTGGATTTTGAAACTTCACATATTTCAATTAAAATGAAAAGTTTATGTTTGACTATTTATGTAATTTGTAAGATACTATTGGTAAATATAGAAACGAAAGACGCTAAAATTTATACCTAAAGAGCAAGTTGCAAGCCGTACCCTATAAGTCATGAATGCCTGTTTGTAATGAATAAAGTATTAATATGTATTTCTCTAATAACTACTTGTCTTTAATAGAAAAAAATGCGATTGGAAAAATTGGGAAGGGTATATTAAACATCACATAGCCATAATTTAATGACGCCTCATATATTGACATCGTTAAAGTCATTTAAACTTTAGATGTTGTCACGAAAATGGATATACTACATTAATTAATTACCATAAAACATTTCCCTCCTTCTGACTCCGTCAGGTAAAATATAAGAAAAAAATAATAAAATATTTTAAAGTACAAAAGTTCTCTTTATAAACTGTCTCTATATTTATTCCGGTTTGCATAATTTTAAATTTTTGTCTACTGTTTGATCCGGCTAATCTCTGAAACGGCTGAACCGATTTTGACGGGACTTCACTGGCGGATAACTGATGTAGTAAGTAACTCCTAAACGCCTAAGTTACTCCTTAGGCTACTTTTTATCTTCGCTTCGGCATAGGTTTACCAAATCGAAGCGAGGGCGGGTCCACTAGTGTTAAATAAATTTATAGCAAAACATCAACTACATTTTTTATATTACTACCCGCTCGTTTACCCTCGTCGGTTTAACCAGAGCTTTGAGCTAGATGAATGAGGCGAGCCTATTTCCGTTAAACAACGAGCTCTATAGTAACCGCTGTCCGGTTTCCGGTATCCACAAACATGGCTGCCTTTAAAAAATACGAAGTAAAACATAGACTTAGTATTTTTTTATTTGTTGCATCAACACAGTCTATATTTAATTACTTGCTCACATATAAAAGTTATACGTAATACCTCCCTATATCGAAATTGAAAAACTATATTGTGTTATGTCAGTTACATCTTAACAAAATTAATAACTTATGTAATTCTCACAAAGGACACGAATTCAATGATACATAGATTGAAATTCGTCAAGCCATTTACGCTGTAAAGCGTGCCAAATACATACATACATGTTCGTATATACGTACGTATGTACATACATACGTTCAAAAAAAAATAACCCGCCCCGCGCAACGGGTAAAAATACACAGTAATAAATTAACCAAGTGACGTCGCGGTCACTGATCAATACTGATAGCTATTTATAGACTTGTCGATACCGAGCGCAGGTAAATGGACTGTAAAGAAAGCGTATAAGAATTATAAAACTACAATGCGTAGTAAAAAGCAGTGATAGCCTAGTGGTTTAGGTTGGTCTCCTGAATGGAAGTTCCTTTGTTCAAACCTTATGCACGCACCTCTAATTTAAAAAGTTACGAGCGTATTAGATACTCGAACTAATTATCGCTTGCTAGAGTGACGGAAAACATTGAGGTAAACTGCACACCTAAGAGTTCTCCATAAAGTTTTCAAAATGTAAATACTAAAGAAATATATTGTTCTTATTTTTAATTAAAGTGACACTAACTTTTATAGAGATAATTAATTAAAACTCTTATTTATTTATTTAACATTTATGCACACCGGAAAGAAAATACAGAGACAGTTTACAAAGATAATGACAATTTTTTTGGCGTTATTTAATTAATTTAATTAAAGACCAGTAATGGTAACTCTGTTGAAGGAATCACTCTGCTAACATCAAACCCTCCCAAGGTATCGTATTTTGGAATTCACATTTTTGGACATTCCCAATAACGCTTCATACAAATGGCGCTAAAATTATGACGTCACCGCTATGTACTTTTGTATGGAGTGCTTATATGAACTTTGTTCGATAGGTATATTAAATATTCCGTTTATGGATATGGTTTTTAAACCAAAGTTGCTATAAATCGTGCGTATTATTTAATGGTATCTTAATTTTTCATTAATTTTATATTTTTTAAATGGACTTCCCTATAGAACTTTGAAATCCCTTAAAACATCTTAAACGTAACTTAACTAAGTAAAAGTTTGCAGCAATTTGTCCAATTTATTTTTGTATTTATTTATATACTTATAATAGTAGAACAATTTAAAAGAAAAGGCGACCGGAGCCTATACACTTATGAAATAATTTTCTTAGTCTCGTCGTAACGAACTTGCGTGCACATCAATACAAATAAGTAGTGATCAAATAAAATGTTCTCAGCACAATTTCCTGTACGAAGGCGCCAACTAATTTCCGCTTCGAGTTTCCTTATGTTAGGTGGTGACTATACAATACATCTGGAGTTATTTTACACTTGCGAAAGCGAAGCAAACTGCTTCTAAAAAATTCGATTAGAAAACTTGTAGTAGTAGTAGTTGTAAAATAAAAAAAGACATAAAATCTGACTGCTATAGGTATATCTTATACAAAAAATTATAGATTATTATTTTTATACAATCCATCGTCTTTCCAGCTACTTACAGAAAACTGTTAGGGAAATAAGGGTTGTTTTAAAAAAATATTTCTTTTTTATTCCCAATGGAATTTTTTTTTGTGTTTTGTCGTACACTAACTCATCATTACTAGACTTAAAACTTGTACTATAACATAATGCTGTCTCAATATGACGCGTCATCAGAACTACTTATCAGATAATCTAACAATGAGGTTAAATGATTCAAATTCATGTCCAAAAGCGCGGTCTCATATAAAAAAAGTCAAGCTAATGAAAAATTTACGATAATCCAATACAATCCAATATCGACTCGATTGGCACATGTAATCCTGAGAGAGCGATGAATCGACACGGATCGATTACAATCGGCATGAATCGATTACAATCGGCACCTTGTTGCAGTTTTAATTGTTTCCGAAGCTAATTGGCAAAGGCATAGGTCTCGACTTTCAGCTTTCAGCCTAATTGGTTTCCACTGAAGAATTTAATTGATTTTCAGACTGATAGTGCCTATCTGTAAACGGGATTAAGAATCGCTTTTTGCATCAGTTGTTACCCGCAGCTTCTTTAGCGGAAATTATGTTTGTATTATTATTTTTTAACTAGTAACCATTAAAAGAAAAATAAAAAACCGGGCTGAAAAATTAGGGGGTATTTTAACAAAATTAATAGCCGAGGTCACTCAATGACTCTATGAGATTTTTATAGTCGTAAGATTTGTAAAAAGAGTCTATTTTTAAAAGCAAAGCTATTATTAGTCCGGACCCAAAAGTCCGGAATTCGTATCAGGAATCAGATTCTGAATTCAAATTTTGAATTTTATGAACCTGGCGCAGACGTCCGGAATTTGTCAGATTCTGAATTAACACCGACGATAGGAGAAATTAGGGTACAAAAATGTAAGAATAAATTGTGCCGACGCGAACATTTCCATAACAGAAAAACACTTACCTCTATTCTTTCAATCGCTCTTCCCAACTGAAAAAAACACCCCTATTTCTTTCCATCTCGCTCTACCCAACTAAAAATTTAGAATCTGAAAATTCCTAACGATTTTTTCTGAAGTAAACAATCTTAATCTTTTTACTATATTTATGCAATTTAAGTTAACATAATCAACCTAAGTTCTTTTACCCGAAAGGAGTTTTTTAGATAAAATTAAGTTGCGTCTCGCTTAGATGGGTAGGTACTTAAGGTGTTCGTTATCTTTCCTTTTTTTCCTATATGTCTTTTTAAATGTAATATTTGAATAGCAAAACAAATTTGATTGAACACAGGGCCGTTATGGCGTCTTTGTTAACTTTATCGAGTTTCTGTTTCATGAAGCGTGACCTTTCAAAGCTTTTAGAGCAAATCGCTTTTGTTCGAGCGTAAAGTAAATTGGCTTTCGCAGTGACCCATATGCGTGCTTCACTTGTTGATATTCTTTTTTATTAAAATACTATTTATAAGCTGTGGAAAAATAAAAAGTAAAACTAAACTGCATTTGACGCAAATGAAGCGTAGCCGCAGGAGTGATTTTTTTCTGCATTTTAAGGGTTAAGTTTTTCAAGCGTATGTTTGTATGTATTTATATACTTATGTCCTTTTCTTTGCCACAAAAACCATTCTTTAAGCAAGTGAGTAATTTGTAAACAAAGAATAGATGGCATTTTCTAACTATTTGTCGATACTTTAGTTAATGCTGAAAAGTGTAAACATTTCGTTGACGTCATCAGTAAAATTGCTATAGAAGGATGTTCCATTGTATCAGCAAAGATGCCAAATACCCGCATTTCAAAGTACAAAGGAAAAATAAAATATCACAAAAGCAATCCCACGGAAGATGCCAAAACGTCTGTCACTTGCTAGAAGCTGAAACGCAACGTTTGTAGTGCGGTGCTCTTCTACTTGTAGTGATGTGCGACCTACTTTTCAACATTTTCTGTACTTTTGAACATTTTTCTGGCGGTTAAATTATTTTTCAAAAATAGAAAGAAATGTTTTTTATTTATTTGACTTAATCTATATCTATACTCTATACTATACTACTAAATAAAATTGAAGTGTCTGTTTGTAATATTAAAATAACCGCTTTTTACTAATTTAATTTAAAATGCATACGTATGTATACTCGATACACATACAAAATGACTTTTAAAAAATTTTTTGTCTGTCTGTCTGTTTGATCCGGCTAATCTCTGAAACGGCTGGACCGATCTTGACGGGACTTTCACTGACAGACAGCTGATATATCAAGGAGTAACTTAGGCTACTTTTTTTTTACTTTCGTTTCGGCGTAGGTTTCCCAAAGCGAAGCGAGGGCGGATCCACTAGCATTATCTAAAAATTATTGTTTATTTGGAGGAATGTTTTTAATGTTTAACATGCAGTTATGGATAATCCTATGGTGGTTTTCGGCTGGTTTTAGAGCAACCCGTTAGGCATGAAGTTCAAATGTTTCGAGTTAATAAACTTAGGGTTAAGTTATATAACTTTTGCTAAGTCGTCCCTGCCTCTTCGTAATGATTATAAACTTCAAAGGTAATTTTTTGCAAATCCAATTGTAATCTTGTGTAAACTTTAAAAACGAGTACCAGAAGCTTTTTTCCTCGGGCGATTTTATAATAATTTAAATTGTTATCTTTGTAAGTTTTTTTATCTGTCGCGGTTGCTAATATTAGCAAGCTCAATCGTTATTTGTCAAGGCTGTATGAGTCAAGTCCTTGTAGGATCCTTTTAAATTCTATAACCATTAGTAGGCTTTCAAAAGCTGGTATTCTAATTCAAATAGCAACTATTTATACTTGGTCATAATGCACGAGAACATCAACATGGAGCCAACATGAATTATTTATATTTCCAGCCTAGTTTATGCGGCTAAGCAACCGGCTTGTCATATTTTCATACCAGTAACATAACTTAGACTCGAGTCTTTAGAACGTGACAACATCAAGTTATATTTTTAACCTTTAATATTATAATATCGCTGATTAAATATTAATTACAATAGTAAAACATCAAACCTGACAGCTCAAAATTGGGTTTATAATAAAAATGTTTTTATTTTATAGCCTATATCACTTTGACAATGGAGATAAATCCAGTGACATTTCACACGATGAAATTTGTCAAACCGTTTAGGTTGTAGAGCGTGCCATAAAAATGTACATACATACATACATACCCTCGAAAAATATTACCTTTCTCACGCGGTCGGGTAATAATAAAAGATTTATCGAAACGACAACTATACGAGTAGGTACGGTCGAGCTTTTGCTGTCGTTGGCCAGAATTTATGACGAAATAGAGCCTGAAAAAGCTCTTTTCTTACACAAAAGCTCCATAAGAAATTATGATGTTGTTATGATAACCGATGGAATATCGGCTTAGGTCGATAAGTTCTTTTTAAGTTTTATTTATGTCTTGAACAAGAAAAATGTTTGTTGTGAATTGTTGTGATGTTTATATTTTTTCATGAGATTACGAGTCACTGCACAGGATGATAAAATATTAAAATCGTGGAAACTGTCAACAAAAACTTTACAGGCATATTCTGTACCTACTACAAAATTGGTCAGTGATCTATGAAACTTAATTCTGTCTGTCTGAAAGGTTTTGCAAGCAAGGTTATAATTTATAACCGCGATGCAAACCTTAACACGTTTGTCAGTCATAAGGAGTTATATTCCTCCATGACAGCTAAGTTAATTTTCTTGTCATATCTTGAACATCTCAGCACTCAATATTACGTCACTTGTTCGTAAGTCATCCAATTGTGAATATCAGAACGTCCTTTCGTTGGCACCATTATTATTTTTATAGGCAAATGTAAATATATTTTTCAGTCATATCAACACTTGCAGGTAGTCGTTTAAGGGTTAAAACAAACACTTTAAACCAGCTATAAACCGATAATTAATATCAATTTTAAACATGGTAATGATTCTTTAAGCCCGGTAATGGTTTAAAACCAATCTCCGTTTATATAGCACCGCAATTACTGTCAAAATTTATAGAGAAAATAAAACCCGGTCTCGCAGCTTTCGTTAGCGAAACACGAAAGTATGTTAGAGATTTGTTTCAGACTTTAGTACCTACCAAGTATTAAAACGTTTTTCTGTAATTAGCACTCACTTATTTGCTTTAACTGCTTTTTTACACGATACCTAAGAAAGTAACTCACTAACCGTGCCTTAGTAACGACGAATATATTTATTAACTTATGAATAATTCTCTGTTTAAATTTAATTTTGGCTTCAGCAATTATTAATAATCTACTAATGAGTCTGGGCCTCTCTTCATAACTAAAAAGCTGCTCCAGTGCAGATTAGCCAAGGGATTCATGGGAAACTCAAGTGTCGCAAATTTTTATGCTACATGAACGACATGAACAATTGTCATCAGATCTGATAATAACAACTGGGACCAATGCTTAATGTGCCCGCCAAACCACGGTAACCTTCAACAATTTTTTGCGGTCACCCATCCACTTTCCGACCACGCCCGCAGTTGCTTAACTTCGTCGATCAGTAGGATCGACGCAAACCTATGGCTATGAGTGCTTCAATTGAAAAAAAATATTGCTCCGATTATTACTTCCTTAATTTTATCAGTCATTTATTTTTAAAACAGTAGGTATATTTAAACACAAGATTGTTCATAAATTATGATTATAAATTCCGTGATTAAACCTCAAAACACATAGTAGTATACCTATAGTAAATAGTAGATATACAACATTGTGTTCAGTAATGAAAAAAACAGGCACTCAGGTAAAATGGAACGACAAAGGCACTTCCATCTAACTTTTCATTTGTCTTTGACTTGAATAAGACAGAGACATATGGGGTCCAAGGTAAATATTTTGTCTTAGATACCCATGACCTTTCGTATACAACTTTGACATTTCCTAAGATGAGGTCTATTGTACTATTGTAATGTCAATGTTTTGTATGTCTTTGGGGCTGTTCAAGTGTTAAATAACCCAATTTGAGGGGGATCTTGTAAAATGTTATGGTGCGTTACATAGGTGGGAAGGAGGGTCAAACAACGCGTTACGTAATATCAATGATATTCAAAGATTGTTTTACGTAATACTTGAACGCTCTCTTTCCCTAATACCAGAAGGAGAGAAATGATTTTCGAGCATTGTCCATTTTGGCATGCTCTATAGATTAAAAGGCTTGATGACTTTTAACATTGTAAATAGCACAGACCAAAAAATATATAGACCTAGTGTTCGGAACAAAGAAGCGTAGAAGAAAATAACGTTAACAACAAATGATAACGTTACATTTATCGGCAGACTGTACTCGGTGACATACGTACACAAATACGTACACAAAAAAAGAAAAAAATTGACCTCACTTATTTGTTCAGAACTCTGAGTCTATTATATTTTTCATCTGAGGTGAATAGTCATTGGATTTCTGTACATTGTAGAAATTACATAGGGTCGATATTATTTTCATGCGGTGACCCCAAAACTCAAAAAAATTATGAGTTTTTTTTCTTTTTTGCATATTCTCAGTACCTTTAAAGCTACTAGTAACCTTTGATTAATGAGTTCAACGGTTCTTGCGATATTGTTATTAAGCGTATCGCGACCGGTGCTGTAAATAATGAAACTGACGATATTTTTAATATTTATTCACGCTGTTATTTTGCTGTTGGCAAGTAGGTAAATCATTTTGGAATTGCTTTACATTGTTCGATTAAATTATGACTAGCGAGTTGTCCTGTCACTGGCACGATGTTTTTTTTCTCGTCTGACCTTAGTGACGTAATTTTTTTATTAATGCCGACAAACGAGTAGACGGGTCATTAGATGGTAAATAAGCACCGTTGCCCAACAGACCAAAAAATATATAGACGCAGTCTTCGGAACAAAGAAGCGTAGTAGGGAAAAATAATGGTAATAACATGCTTGGTGTCATATGTCAGATCGTAAAAAAAATTACCTCATGTTTTTGTTGTGAACACTGAGTCTATTATATTTTTTGGTCTGAGCGCTGCTCATAGACATTAAAAACACCAGGGGCATCACCAACGCGTTGCTAGTCACGAATGAAGCGATAGACCTGCTTCTTGAAGGACCCTATGCACATTGGAAACACTGACGTAGAAAGTAAAGTACTTAAATACCTATAGGAAACCATAAAATTAAATCACCCTAAATAATTCACAATAGTGGACAATACTTTAAACTCCAAGCATTAAAAAACTACGAGCAAATTTATTTACTTGGCATGGAAACAAATATGGCAACAAAATTTATTTGCAATGCTACTCCGTTTTATTTGCGATGCCATTTTTGTTTTGTTCCATCCCGCTGACTACACGCCTGGAATATATTACCTTTTAGTGACAAACGAAATTAAATCGACAAGCTAGGACAATGGTTTGTTTGAAGTTTAAAGCTGTTTGACTGAGAAAGAAAGGAAAAAACAATTTATTTCAGGAAAAACAGTACAACACCGATATGAACTTAAGATTACATATCTACTAATATAATAAAGTAATTAGCAAAAGTAATCATTAAAACATAGACCAAAAATATATAGACTCCGTCTTCGATACAAAAAAACGTGGTAGGAAAAACAACGTAAAAAAAATTAACGTTTCCCGGTACATTGCCTGGCAGACCGTGTTCGGTGACTTAGGCGCTAATCTCAAAAACTACTGGACTGATTTGAAAATTTATTTTAGTGTAAAATAATCCATTTATCGAGGAAGGCTATAGGCTATACAACATCTCTATAAGATGAATAGGAGAGAAGCAGCAATAAAAAATATTGCGAAAACGGCAAAATTACGCGGGCAGAGCTGCCCTGGCGATAGTCTTTGATAACTGACATCAATTTTGTTAATCAGCTGGACTGAAAGGGATTATCTAACGTAGATTCAAAACGAAACTTTCGTTCATTATAACTTCGGACTAGTCCCGCATAACATAATCTAACTCGACAGTTGACCTTTAAGTTTTCAAAGGGACCATGATATACGGATTACAATAATATCTTTTCATTCACTGACCTTGTTTTCACAAAGGCCCCTATCTTACACCCCTTTAAACTACCCCTATACTTAGATCGCGTGATTTGGATCACAAAAGCGCTGAAGCGATGGGTAATTGAAAGTTTTGAGTGAAAAATGGTCAGGAAAATAGGTTTAAGCTCTTCTGTAAATTGATTACTAATATTGCGCAAAAGGCCTTTCAATCATTATGCAGGTAACCAAGAACAAAATTTTTATATAATTAAAATTATTTCGGATTAAATTTAAATTACACTAATGCATAATCCTTATTGTCTAAAGAACTCTAACGCAAAATTAATATGGAATCAAAATTATTTCGGTTTAAATTATGCTAGTGCATACCTAATGATTATTGTCTAATTTAAACGAATGGATCCGCGCTCTAATTAAATTTCAAATACTACTAAATGTATCTTGCGACTAATTAATAAATGCACACTCACACACACACATAACATTATTACATTGTTATAAATTAGATAGTTAATGTTATTTGCATTCCATTAGCTTGGGCATTTTAATCCTTTTTGTCTATAAAATAGTGTTCTTATTCGAAAGAAATAAGATTGAAATTTAAATCTTTTCGTGTCTTCACGCCGAAGCACTTAAGCCATAATCTTAATATATAAGAACAAAGTGTACGTGTGTTTGTCACTGAATTCCTCCTAAACGGCAGGACCTATTTTAACAAAACAATTGTAAGGTATTTAATTTAATGAGACCGCGTATAGTTCAGAACCAAATTTGAATCCAGCAGTTAAAGTAGACGTTGAGATACTTCAAGAGACCAGCCAAGCTATTAGAGTTATTGAAACGTTGCCATAGTAAAAGTTGTCCGATATGATGAAAATTTAATAAAGGTACATGATAATAGAAGGTCAGGAGTACTTGATGTGGAAAACTAAGGGATTAACCAAACTATATATGTATAATAGAACAAAGTCTGCCCGGACTTCTTGGGTCCGGACGTCTTGTGGTATAAAATATTATTGATTTACGTTAAAAAACTGTTTGTATCCTTGGAACTGAATATTTGGCTAACAAATGAATTATAAGCAAGCTTTAGTCCTCGATAAACACGAACGAACCACAAAGAGCGAGTCAATAGACAAGTAATTTCTTTGGGAGCAGCTTTTAGAATTTTGAAGCAACGTCGCCGACGTGATGTGAATAAACGTTCACAACAGTTCCAGAATAATGGAACAACAGCTCAAAGGTGACTGTATCCAGAGTTCAAAGAACTAGTTCGACAAACAAATGACCTAAAATAACAACGTATTTTGAGAAATAGGAGTATCATGACAATTACAAATACTGTGGCTTTTTGATACCCAATTTTGAGAAATACATTGACTTTCTGATACACAATTTTGGGAAATACAATGATTTTGGAAACACCCAATTTTGAGAAATGCAATGATTTTGGAAACCCAATTTTGAGGAATATACAATGACTTTTTGATATCCAATTTTTAAATGTAACTGACATGCCAGTTTCTACTGTATGCGTCTCTTTTGTACTTCGATTTTGTTTTAGTATTCAAGAGAGACGCTAAACATTAGTTAGGTCTTTTAATTGTATGAAAAAAGCAAGTGACAAAAGTTGTTAACTTTGTAATATACTTATGTATTATTATATGAGAATAAAAGGAAAATGGTAAAGGATATTACATAACCGAAATTGAGGCCTAGATTCACCAAGTTTTATGTCTTTCCTAGTTTATGACCTGTCAAGAGAACTTTGTAAGGTTTAGTGTTATAGAACTTTGTATTTGGCTGTCGTATTTTACGAACAAAACGTCCTTGGGAATAATCTAATATTTAATAGGAGTTGGCTGTCGTTGCCGCGTTCTATAGTTCTATAGTTAGACCATTAAAATATTATGTAAGGAATAGATATATAAAATATTATGCACGTGAAGGGACTTTAGACCCTCCTTTTCGAATAATGAAGGACTGTACGAGTTTCAGATTTGGAATAGTAAAAGCTTACATGAAAAAGGGTATGAAGCTAAATTTTGCTTCAAATGTTTGTTAGAAATTAATTTGATTAACTACCACAGTAGGTGTAAACCACAAATATTAGATGGTAGGCCTAGTTAAGAAGCAATAGACTAGCTATTATCGCTTCTATTGACATCTATGTACCAGGCATATTTATTTATTTAGTCTTTATTGCAACCTTTTTAAGGAGTACAATGGGCGGACTTGGCATTCTCTATCAGTCAATCCGGGGAGCTGGTAAGAAGATGCAGTAGGTGCACACAAACAAAAATATACGATATATAAATATATCCTATTGAAAGAGTCTATATTATGCCGTCTTTACAGTCGAAGTTATTTTATATTACAGTTGCATTTCGACCATAGACTGCGTCACTAGCTCATATCTTTCGCTCTTTATGAATGCATATCATTGTAATCATGTTTACCATCTGTAGCACTTAGCATATAATGTGACGGGGCTTTGAGCGCTACAAGCTAAGTGCCTAGCTGACACTGTCATCGGCTCGTCTTTGTGACCTCAAAGAGAATGCCTATAGCGTACCGACATGCCAAGATACACAGAATAGGCGAAATTACTAAAAGCTTAATTTTATCAAAGCATAGCTTGGTTTGAACGTTTGTCTTCCGAACAGTACTTCCTGATTTCAAATCCCGCTTCCTAATTATTGTAAATAACTAATGTGCGTATTAAATAGCGTAGTAACTAATTTATTATTTGCTTTGGTGAAGGAAACCTGAATACCTGAGAGTTGCTATAAAATTCTTAAAGGTATGTAAAGTCTGCCAATCCGCACTTGGACAGAGCGGTAACTATGACATGTACCCCTTATATTGGGACTTGAGCCCAGCTGTGGGACAGTTATGTTTCAGAGTGACTATTATGCTGATATAGTTGTTTATCCTGACATAAGCGTAAGAGCCTTTATGTGAATATCAATCTTAAAATGTTACTAAACTTATTGATAATAATCTGAAATAAAATACAAAAATGTAATTATACTTTGCTATTTATAATGCTATATTAATCCAGTGAAATGATTATAATAGAGCTATTTTTAATCAAAAACATTAATTGCTGATATAGTCGATGTCCCGTCGAGATTTGAAAATGCTAATCCTGGAAATGCAGTCATTGATATCGCCGAAATGAGAATATCTCGGGAAGCTCTAGGAATTTCATCCTTTGTGCTGTGACATTTGCAGTTATGGGATGAAATATTCATTTTTTAAAGCCAGAGGAAATAGCCGGATTCTAACTTTTGTCGAGATAGAAAAGAATTTTTTTCCGGGAAATTTTTACAATGGTAAAAATTTTATTTTTTATGGTAGGTACGATTGTTGAATCCAATTTTATTGATGTATCTAACTATTGTAATTTTGGGAAATACTTATTTACAAATTTTCTAATTTCCCTTCTAAATCCTTTTCTTCTCATTCATTATTACATTATAGACAATAATTATCGCTGACTTAATTTCATTGAAAAAACTCAAAACCCGGTTTCATATTTTTAACAATTTTGTGCTATGCCAAAGGTAATTAGTTAAGTAAAACATCAAAAATCAGATATTACGTGCAAAAAATGTTTAAATTCTAAATGACATACACGAAACACGTGGTTTTACCCTAATTAATGGAGGAACTGCACGTGAACGGAACAGCCGCAGTAAGACAAATGCCTTCGGTTATTTTAAATCCACCTCCTTCAAAGTAAAACCATTTTGAAAGCCGAACGAAACTTTGATTACTTCTTTTGGTTAAAGTCGTAAAACAAATAAGTCTTGTTTTACAACTTTGCAGCATTTCCGTTTTAATTCACAGATCCATTTGTTAAATAAAATATTTTGAACTTTTTTTGGCGAAACATTGTAGTCTTAAGTTAAACCAAGATGTTTATATTTCAAATATGTTAAGTTCTTAGTAAAAAACCTGTTATGATGTTATGTTTCATATAGTCTTTGGTCTGTCTGTCTTGTATTCATTCATGGTATTGTCATGTCTCTTACTTATGTCGTAGATCCTTATGTTATACTCGTATTTTAATAACTTATCAGTCTAATGTCTGTCTTAAATATTATTGAAGTCATTTCACCTATATCTAAAACACAACCGAGAAAAGTGATGTTACGTTCTTAGTACACAATCGAGAAACTTCCGCGCTACATTAAATTCATCTTTATCGTTTTCATGATAATTTTTTGCTCCCTCGTTCGTACCTACACAAAATGAAAATCAGCAGAATTAGGTCGTTTTTGTATATCATTTCTTTTTGTATAATATCATTGAGTAAAACTAGATTAATAACAATGTTGATTTAAGCAACAATAATTTTGATGAATTAATTATAATCCGATTGTGGGAAATATTCTCGGTTTCCCAAATACCATTTAAATGTATTAAAAGAGTGTAATTTAACAACATTTACTTACTGTAAATTTAAATATAGATTACAAACTGTAATTAAACACAGTTAAAAAATATAATTTAATCATAAACAAAACAAAAATCGTCGCCTAAAATTAATGAGGCGTGCGTTATACTCGCATTTGCTCGACGATCTGTCTTTGTCAGAAGACATATCGTAGACGATAAATCGTGGGTATGGATTACGAGAAAATTTCGCAGGAACAATTTTGGTAGGGGTTAACAAAGGTGAGAACAATTTATTTGATACTTGGAATCTTTTGTACGAAACCGGAATTTTTACCTTTTATTTCCCATTCGCTCTTTAATTCTTTTTTCAAAGTGAAAAGTCAAGGGTCTTTATCTCGGAAATATATGTGTTCTAGGAGCTCAGGTATAAGTTGGTTTGTAGGTTATTTTAAAAATTTAACAGATTTCAATAACAACGCTAGATTTATAACAATGCCATACACGCAGATATAAAACAGGAATTGAAACTCAACTTTAAAATTTTTGCTTCGCTAGGTATTGAACTCTGGTCTTAAACGAAAGTAAAATTTATAGCAAAACCGGTCGTCTATTAAGACTGAATTTGACAACTGAAAAGCAAAAGTTTTTAATTAGATAATAAAACGGTAAAGAATTTGTACAACGAGAGGTAAAATAAAAATTAAATATGTGCTTACAAAAGTAGAGGTACTTTTACATGGAAATAACAGTGCTTGCCAAAATGAGTAGCAACTGTTTTGCGTGCGAGTACTAAATTATAATATGTTACCTGGAATGAAGCGAGTGGGTTGCTGACTCAGCAATTCTGAGTTTGTGTTACTAGTTTGATAATTCTACTACAGTTAAATTACACTCTATGAAATCGTTTAATTGCAATTTTCCTACTTTGAAATGGGCTTTAAATATTCAGAATTTAGCGACCAGATAAACTATCAGAGTTATTGAATCATAGTAAAATTAGTTCAATATTATAGGCCCATAATAAGTAAATACATAATCATTGCAGGATTAATTGATGTGGAACATAACCGTGTTCACCAAATTATAAGAAACAGCATGTTATAGGACACAAAACATGTGGTAGAATAACGGCATTTCTTAGTTTTATAGTATAATTTTTTCGTGCTTTTGATCATGAACTTAATTACGACTCATTAAAGTGTGACTTACTAAAAATATCCATACTTCCTAAGCAATACAAAAAAATCACCAACAATTTTATACCACGGCTTTATTTCGTGAGAAAACGGCACTAAAAATACAACTGATATTAGCTCCTTCCCGAACTATCAATCTTAGCGTTATCAACTAGAGGGCTTACCGAAAACGTGGAAAAAGGCGTTTTTCGACGGTTAGAAGTGAAGAATCGAATACCGTCTTATTTTCCGCGCCAACCGTTGATTATGACAAATCGTGCTACGTGTGACTTATGTTCTCGGACATTATATCCTGCCTATTTCGAGGAAGATACTTCATCACATTTGAGGATATTATTGTGACCAACTTTTCTCTTCCGCCTCAAAATGTAATAACACATTTGGACATTAAAAATTTTCTGCAGTTTTCGATGCAATTTTAGTTATGCCAACTGAGATTTTTTGTATCTGCCTGCAGTTAAATTCCAAAATTTGACCAAAGTTGAACATCGCACGTATTAATATAATAATAATATAGCTAGATGAAATTAGAATGAATAACTTAAATTACGTAATAAATTTGTTAAGTGACCTATTAGTTCCTCACACTAAATAAATGATTTGAATTTGAATTTACTGTTTTCGGTCTGAGAGGATGTATTTTCATGTATATCTGTGTCGTCCATGGCACCTACAACACAGGTGTGAGGTCAAAAGTCCTTAACGTGTACATAAAAAAGAAGATAATATATACGAGCTCAGAATACACGAACGGTATTCAAGTTTGTTCCGAGTTTTTCTCGCCAGATCGGTCTAACGTGGCTTTACTAGGGAAATGCTTTTAAAATAAAACATTGTAACTTCTCTCGCCGTTGCAAGAGGCATGTGATGCAAAACAAGTACATTTAAAATATTCCTTCAACATTTTCTTAAAATTTACACGCGCAAGCTCCACCGCTATATACAGAAGAATAAATTTACGTTAGATCAACTCGCAAGTCCATTAAGCGTTGAATTTAAAATGCATAAAATGAATCCTGAGGCACAAATTTCAAGTGAGTTTGGAAAATTCTGTAGAAAAGGCCTGAATTTCTTTTACAACTTTACATAAGGATTCAAATTATTTGGCTTCACAACTAATCAAGCAGAATTATAATGCTGTTCTAGTAGCATTATTGAGAAAATTAATAAATTATTGATAACATGGAAACTATACACAATTTCTTGAAATATAGATGGTGTAACGTTTGCAATTCTTTATTAATAACTTTGATTCACTTCAAAGGGATCTTAGTCAAGAAGATTCTCATAATAAAGTCGCACTCTCACATAAAATATTTCATAGTTGTTGCCAGAACTTTGGGAGAGAGAAAGAAGCTAAAAACTTGTTCCATTACATTATAAACAGATACTTTTGAACAAAGAAAAATATGACTACCTTCATATAAAAGTTTTACAATTAATATAAAATAGTACCTAAACAAGAAGTTAAAACTTTGTAGAACTTGTAAATGAAATAGTTTTGTTGTTCACAGATCTTTGCAATGCTGCAACTAAGATCCAGGCCTCATTCCGTGGGCACCAGGCCCGCAAGCAGACCCAGGCGGATAAAGATAAAGAGCAGCAAGATAAGGTAAGATTAAGATGGGAAATGGGATAGGGAAAGGGGGGAGAATCTGCCGTGTTGTGGGTTGAATACAGTATGATGATATGAGGAATGGAGTAGGGTAAAATTGGGGTATGCATAGATAGAATTGCCACAGTTGTTATACCGGTTCATGAAGTAATATGGCAAACGCGCCACGTGAATTATGATGAAGGACAAATATGGACAATCAATCAAGATTAATGGAACCTAGTAACTATGTATAAATTATCCTGAACTCGTGAACTGTCCTTATATTACCATAAAAGGCATGAAATATAAAGATGGACAAACGATGTATATTAAATATAATAGTTCATGCAATAAAGTGGTAAATAAGTCTGGAATTCAAAATGACACAGAGGGATTAAACCAAACAACGGACCACTAGATGTCATGAATTTTTAATCCCTAAGCCTTATTAATAAGTTCTGGGGCTCTTTCACGTAACTTACACAAATTATAACGACAGCATCTGCATTATGCTAATCCAGAAAGGCCGTAAGAAAACTGGGTAAGAAACAAAATTCCTTTGGGAAGAACTTTCCAGAGAAGTTTCTGCGATCTTTGAATAGGTCAGTGTAATGAAGCAAAGTTGCCGAGCCTTATTCAAACTACTGGGTCGCTTTAAGGGTAATGGTAGTAAGTAATGTATTATCTAGAGGACTGTGAACATTTGTTTTAGAATAGTAAGTGGGCTACTGGGACTTCTGCATGAGATACAGAGACTAGAGTTTTTGGGACCAATAATTTTAATATTGTCTGTGACCCGAATGTCTTTAAAATCCCTTAAAGACTGTTAGCTACACCTGAAACCAAGGTCTCATGGTATTTGGAAGGTTAAAGAACAAGAGAGGACACAAACGATCCTCTTAAATTTGGTGGAGCAGAATGACCAAAAACGTGAGGTTCTAAGTGAACATTTCAACATCATGAAAAAGCTACCAAAATATCCAATCGTGATGAATATATTTTACTGACTGGGGTTATATTGCACGCATTAATTTTAGTAGACATTGGCAAAAAGGCTGCCGAAATAAGAGATCGGACCACATAAATTCCAGCGAACGTGAAATTCCTGCGTAATTGGATAAGACGGAAATACCTTTCTGCGATATGATTCCATAGACTTCTTTTTTGTAGCAAAAAAACCAATACTCATATTATTTGAGAAAGGTATCCGGTCGTTTATTTTAGCTTCGTGTATGAAATGTTTAGTGAAATTATTTTAACTGGTATGCAACTGGTTAAAAAAAATTTAGGGGAAATATTTATAATTCCATGTTCGTATTCCATAGTATTAGGTATCATTTGTTAATTTAGGTATTAATTACTATTTATAATTTTAATGAAAAAATATTGCTTATATATCAATAAGAAAATAAGGCCATGTAAAATAATTGACAATCAAATAAAAACATGTCACAGAAATACCGGTAATTCGAAAGTAAAAATTTTTAACTTAAATAATTTACAATGAAATAAATGTATTAGTGACTCCTTTTCAAGCTGCTGACTGTAACATTTTAACTCTATTCAAATAGATCAAAACTCTCCACAAATTGTCGACTTCTAATCATATTTTCAGTAAGATAACTACTCCTACACTAAACAGTCAGTATTATCCGTAATAAGCAATTAGCGAGCTCTCTCCTTTATTCTTACTTATATTCAAGGCACAAAGATCTAGTCACCGAGTTCCGGCAATAAGATAACGAGTAAAAAGCAATTAAAAGACGACGACAATTTCATTTTCATTCATTCAGCTGTAAGTTAACGTCTGTCGTTCTTAACTCAAAAGGCTTTTCTCATCGTTTAATTTACTTATAGATTAACATAGCATACAAGTTTCTCACTGAGCTAAGTTAAAGGTAATGGAGAGACCGATTTTAATAAACACTAAGTTGAATTTGAGAAGGACCGAGTATAGTTTAGGAGAATTGGACCCAGTGCTCTGTTATTTTGACCCAGTTGTCGAGATAGTTCAAGGGACCAGGCAAACAATTATTAAACTGTTCTTACTGAGATGCTAATTACTCAAACATTGTAAGATGACCATACAATAAAGGTATATCAAAATTGAAGGTCGGCAGTAACTGATGAAGAAAACTAAGGGATATACCAAACTATAAGAAAAAATATGTTGCAGTAAAACGTCTGCCAGTCGTCTAATATTAATAATATTAGATATACGACATCTTATTCCCAACCTTACCCAAGAGACATTTGATGGATAGTGGATAGTAGGTTAATTCCCCAAGTTTTCACACCCCAACGAGTTTTGTTAATCGTTAATGATCGACTAAGGGTCACTTTCAATATTCAACCTAAAATCCATCCATATGTAACATGGGTTTATTAATCATTAACTTACTGTAGGAAAATGGACATTAATCTCATTGTTCAAAAACATTTGCGAGCTTCATTTTCTGAAATGCACACGTTGCTGTCATCAGTAATTACTGAGTCGTTCCGTTCAATGTCAGTAGGTACTAAAGTTTCCGTAATTACTCACAAACGACATTGAAATGTAAAACACAGTAGGTAGTTATCTAGACACAGGCAGAGTTTAGTTCGCTAGACTCATCTTTGGATCAGGGTACAACCATTGTGTTAATGAAAGTAAACGTCAAAAAGTATTTGCCTTTTTCACTGCATTTAAAATTAATTTACTTTATTATAAGACTTGTTTATATTCCACAAAAATATCATGTATCATCAAAGACAATAGAAGTAAAAATTACAATGTTTAATCAATACTATCTATGTATGATAATTAACATTTTTTTATCTGTTACATACGTAATTCTTTTTGTTATCAGGAGGACATCGAAAAAATTGATCTGACTGATCCAGATCTGAATAAAGCTGCGACCAAGATTCAAGCATCCTTCCGCGGACATAAGGTGCGCAAGGATACCACCAACTAGGGTGACCACGCTACGTTCCAACCGGGACAGTCCTGCGCTTTATATGAACGATTCTGACCGCCATATATTTTTATCTACCTATTTTAATAATACGAAACTATTTAGTTTTTACTGGTTAAAATTATTTTGCTCCATATTTTTTATCTTATAGGAATAACAATGCAAGGCACAAATATTTTTATTTTTAGCAGATATTGTCACAAGTTTATAGTCAATATAATTATTGTTGTATAAATTTTGCCTCTGCATTTTATTACTTAATTTTATAATTATCTTAAATGTAATTTATTTACAATTTTATAATCGATACAAATATTGTAGATATCTCGTTTAAGTCGTTATATTTAATTAAATTATTATTTAATGGCGTACATATAAAGCGAGGTCGTAAGGCATCATTTATTAGAAAAAACTGAGGAATTGTGACAGCAATGTCTATTCCGAATTACATAAATAAATGAATATTAACCCTTTATTAATGTCAATTTATCTAATTCTGAAGAAAAAGTATCACGAGAACCAGCGTAGAAATGAATAAGTATTCAGAAGGAATACAAAACCTATTATAAATTACAAATTATTGTACTTACGAGTATCTATCCCATATTTTCTAACTCTATATTCGTCACACTACTTCGTTACATGAAACGTAAATTAAGTTTTCAGCATTTAATTTTCAAGTGATTTATTATTTATATTTATTAAAAATGTAAAGTTTAATTTAAAATAATATAGTATTAAGAACTATTATTATAGATCTAGAAATCATTGCTAAATTAACAGCTTAATTTAATATTGCATGAATTAAAATATTAACCCACCTATGTGAAATGAATTTGCAAAATTATTTATGTAATATATTATTATATAATACCATAATTAATATAGTATGTCATTATTACTTTGCCAAATATTTATGTCACGATTGTCTGGAACTACCTGTAAATTTTGCTGGTAAAATTAAGGGGTTTATATTAAATTAAATATTTAATATTCGCCTGTATGCATTTGTTTTATTTATTTGATTAACAAAGTAATTAAATTGTAATAAAAAGGAACACGAATCAAAAGAAAGAAAAAAAAGGTAGCACGAGCAGTTGTAAGTAACTCAATTACTACATAATTGGTGCCGCTATAAAATGCCTTATACAATTGGGTCCCTATATACATCACCTATTTCCCGTAAATTCTACTCTATTTGAATAATTCCTTACTTGGAAACCTAACTAATATTTGTGGCTTAGCCATTTGCTGTAGGAGTATACCTAGTAAGTTGTATTTATTGCACAATTAAGATCCCAAATCAATTGTGAAATGGTTTTTACGTGTTTAGGATACTATGTCGATCTGGAGGTAAGTTTAGACACTGCTTTATAATCTGACTGCACTAGAAGGAGGGAAATGTATTTTGAGCGTATGTATGTATGTCCACTTCTTTAGAGATGTTATTAAATTCGCCTATTTTTCATAACTAGACGACGCCCGCGGCGCGGAAAAGTAGTTTAAAAAATATTAGATTTATCCCAAGGGAACCTATAATCGGGATACAATCTATCCTTGTCCTATTCCTGGATGCAAACTATCTGTGTGCTAAGTTTCAGCTTAATCTGTTCAACGGTTAGAGCGTGAAGGACTTACAAACATCCAATATCCAAACATCTTTACAAACTTTCACATTTATAATATTAGAAGGATAAATAAAAATATCAAAAAATAATATTACTATTAGGTATATTGATGTTGTCATACCGGTCAAATGTCAAAACACTCGGCTACTGCTATCATCATAAACCTTTGGGAAGCTTCCTGAATTCCTGAATTAATTATTACACTCAGGTTCGACCTGCGTCAATTCTGACGCAATATTATATCATTGTTTGCTGAACAGAAGGATTTAGGAGTTTTAGTTGAAGCTAAATTCACCAGCGTTAATGTAATATCAACTTTAAAGCTTGCTAGTAAGGTATATTTCTGTACACGTACGGAAAAAAACCGTATATCGGATATATTGTTCAATTGTTGGTAGATTTTGATTAATATAAAGACCGTTACAAGTGATAAGAGGATGTTGATTAGAGTACCATTGAATTCGCTCCGATTTGGCTGAATTTCTGTGGATTAAATTCACCATAGCATACCATGGTATATTATTAAAGTATGCATTGTTTCCGAAGAGTATTGACGCATCATTGTTCTGTTCTTTGTAAATTTTCCTTTCATTGGCATCGTCACTCTTAAAATTTTGTTCTAGTATTCCCAGGTGATACTGTGCATTTGGCCTTTGATTTTCAAATGCATAATTAAATTGAGGCCTAATTGTATTTTCTTGATTATTAATATTTGTATTTCCATTATTTTTATTTGTGGGAGTGTTATACGGGTATTCATTTTTATCGTGACTTTCCACAATATCTCTGTTTTGAGAGTTAATATTTCTGTGATTTTCTGTAAAGTCTTTGCTATTTTTACTATTTGGTATGTCATGGTTTTCTAATAATATTTCAGGATGATCGTGTAAAAAGGTCATTATGTTTTGAAATTCGGTAGGATTGCTAAAAGCAGACCTATCATTTGTGGATTGCTGTATTATATTCAAATTTTTATCGTTTATTTCCTTAACGTTATTCCCATTTCTGTCCGAATTAATCCATGTCTGGTACATACTCGTATTTGGCACATTCTGAGTATTCTGATAGTTGTTCTGATAGTCTGAGTTTTGGTATTTAAGTACTGGGTTTATGTTATCTGAAATACTGTTCATGTTATCGTTGCATATAAATCTAAAGTTATTGTAGGGTACTTGATTTTCCATTAGATACCTGAAATATTGATTGTAAAAAGGATAATTGTAAAGATATTCCATGTAGGGTTTATTATTTGACAGAAGTCTTCCCCAGTTCTGGTTACATAACAGTCCAATTCTGTTAGTATCAATCATATCACTTTCCATTTCTTTTTTAGTTTGTCCATATTGGAATTTATTTAAATTTTCATCATCTAGGTTAACTTTTTCCGTAGAAACATTTTTTAACTCTTCATTAATAGGCTTCGTTTCAGCATTGTCATGGTCTGAAATGAAAAATAAAATATTATGAATATTTAATTAATCAATCGAAGACATACTAGTAAATTTATTTTTCAAAAAGTACTTGTGAAGACAATAAATAAATGGAAACATTTAATATAAGAAATCTTACTGGTCTTACTTAGGCAACAATCGTCATAATTTACAGTTTTATCAAGCGTATTAGTATTTTTAACTTTTTCGTTGCAGTTACATAATGCGTTTGATCCATCAACTTCGCTTATCTTAAAATCGTCAGTCTCATTTATAGGTTCAGAATCCTTCTCAGTCGGTGGAACAACCATAATTAATGGTATGATATTATCTTCAGTACTATTTCCCTCTGAATCTGTTTGATTATTAGGCAAAGATGTTATATTTATTTGCGTTTGTACATCATCCTTTAAAGAATAGTCATCCTTTTGTTTCTCTAGTGGAGTAGCTGTTTTGTTTGACGTACTACTCAGTAATGTAGTATCATTAATATCTTCAACTTTCGTCACATTTGCACTTTTCTCACTATCCGGTCGAGGAGTTAAGTTACCAATGACATCAAGTAAATTTTTAATAGAATCATTTAATTTTAATGTGTCATTGCTGTTATTACCATTTTTATTATTGGGAATTATATTTGATATATCAAAGGGTATCTTTGTCATTTGTATATCACTTAACTTTTTGTCCATATCTTTAGGATTCATTACAAACAGATGTACTGGATAAGAAACAACACTTAATTCTCCAGGATTACCATTCTGCTGTATTAAATTAGGTTTAATAGGTTGATTTAGATTCAAATTAATTCCTGGACCTATTTGTGCGTTCATCCCAACAGGTATTAACCCTGGATTTAAAGAACCTCGAAGTATTAATCCTGGTTTTAAAGCTTCTCGTTTTATAGTTAATCCATCTTTTACTTTTAGCCTATTACTTTGATCTCCTGGAAAATTATCGGTAGATTTAACTGATCGTGGTGCTTCATATTGGTTTTCAAAAGGCACATCAATCTGTAATTTTAATTTTAAAGTGTAATTATTTCTTGAACGTCTCAACCCTAATATTTAGCATTAAGTGATAATAGCATCTGATCTAAATCTTTAGATGGAACACAGTGCAAAGGTTATAACTTACTGCATGATTTTCAGTTTCGTGTCCAGACACCAAAATAATAAAAAGCAAATAAACGAAGACAAATCTATGAACCCATGGCCTACACACGATGCACAAGCAATTGTTCACAAAACTGTAGCACATATTGAGATTCCTTTCGATAATGAAAGGAAGCTAATGAAATCGGTCTTATCTGATGTTGATGTATAGTTGTCGGCAGCAGAAACAATTGATTTCTCAATTTGTTAAACAAAAGGTTCAATGTCAAAGCCACCTTCGCTACTCATTACCATTATGGTTTGACTGAGGATAGACGAGTATTTGTCAAAGGTCACTGGGTTATCGCTAACCAGCTTAATCTCGATGGAACACGCATAGCAGTATGTTTTACCAGCTTAACTGGCCGATTCAGAAAGGTCAACATTTACGTTTTTAATGCCAGTATTATCATTAAATCTGAATTAAAGGGTGAACTGAAAATCATCAATGCAATTCACAGGTGAGCTATGTTTCCTTTCATATTGTGCGAGGTTTACAGTTAAATTCACCTCACTGGGTTAATGCTAATTAGCAGACTTCAAAGACCTTTGAGAACTTTACGGAAAACTCTTTACATAGTTGTGCGCGTCTTAATGTTTACCAACCGACGCGAATGATAATAACTTTCTATCCCGTCATGGTCGTATGTAGTTAGCATTCTTCAATTGTAAAGTAAATAATAAATCATTACTAGCCAGCGGTTTCACCGATACCGCTACATTAAAAACCCAATATCGTGTGTTCAGAGTAAAGCGTATCAATTTCAACGTTCATTTATTCACGGTGCTAATGAAATGAAACCTTACTCGGTCATGTGCTAATAGGATACATTAAATTTCAAATGTATTTGAAACAAACCGATTTTTAAGTCATCAAGGATTAGAAAATGAACCATCTTTTGTGATACTTAAGAAGCCCTCGTAGGGTCTACATTAAAATATAAAAAAGATCTCTTTCAAGTAGATTATCTTTAAAGATGTTCGTACAGCTATCTTCACTTCCAATTTAGCAGCGTCACAATTAAGAAACAAAATCTCATCTTATTCGTCTGCGCCAAAAGGAAGGTATTGCTTTTCAAGCAAATGTATTTATGTACGAGTATGTAAATCCATTTCTTATCCCTGGTTCCTTGCTTACATTATCCGTCCCACTGGATACATTTTAACGTATATTGTTTAATTAATATTGTTATAAATCCTATCTAAAAATCCGAAACAAATTACCAAGTTTATTTGCAGAAAGTCTGAACTTCTGAATGGTACCGTCAGTAAAAGACCACACATTCTTGAACTTTGACTTTAGACACTAAAATAAGTTGAACGGGCGAAGTATGTTTGAGTTATAAAGCAGGATTTCTCAAGTTTCAACTACAAGTTGAAGTAGAACTTGAACTTTCACACGTGGATAAGTTCAAGAATGATTACAACTTAGATAGTGTAGATGTATATGTACTATATACATTAGCAGACGTTGCTCTGAAATATAATATAATTGCTGTTTATAGAATAGGGAGCGTTCAAATATTACGTAACACAATTTTTGAAGATTTTGACCCCTTTGCCCTCATGTAAAGCGCCGTAACGTTTTTCTATACCCATCCCTTCCCCTCTCTAAATGTTACGTAACACATAAATGACCATTTAAAAATATTGTCATTTTACCGTGTTACAAGAATCATTTTCCCTAATTTTTAGTAACAAAAAAATAATGTTACGTAACGCCTTGTTCGACTTCACACTTATGTAACGCACCATAACATTTTACAAAATCCCCTCCCCCAAATTGCGTTACGTTATACTTGAATCGCTTCATAGATTTTAACGATATAGCAGAGTAACGACATAGCCACGACATGATAATGATGCATTGTGTACAGCCAGAGTTGTTTACTTAATAAAGGCTAAGCAACGTTTCATAGATGGCAGCACTGTCATTCAAGTAAAAGTTAGTTGCAGGCCTCTAATAAGTAGCGTAGTCGTCCAAATATTTAATTGCCAATCAAAGGATTTTTTTAATTACGTACTGAAAGTAACAATTGCTGACACAAACAGGGATAAAGATGAGAGAAAATTTTCTAAAAATAACGTAACAAGAATAAAAATTACATCAGTATTTATTGAAAGTAAAAGAAGAAGAACTCGTAGAAACTATTGTAGACGCTGACGACGATTGGGTAGAACTCCACGGCAGCTGAGACGATGATGACGGAGAGTGCTGCTACCCTGCTGATGGCGCGGATGACGTCCAGGTGGGTCGTCTTCGGATATGACTTCCTCAGTGACTTCACCTTGTAGACTGTGTCTTTAGGTGGAGTTACCTTTGACAAGAGTTTTAATAAGGGAGACTATGTAAGTCTGAATTGGCTTTAAATTTTTAGCTTGTTAGTTGATTGTGATATTTACGATTTTACGAATTGTCATAGGATATAGTTAGGAACAAATGTAGTAATGATGTAAATAAAATTTATTTTATTTTGTTGCTTAATTTTTTAAGTTACAACCTTCGTTTTTACTGTTAATTCCTGACGATAAAGATGGGAGAGGAATCTGAATTAAAATTTAGTATGTTGCATTTTCCGAAGCAAGAATTAGATACGAGTACTTTAAAAAACTAGTGTATGTAACTTTAACACAGTTTTTGGTGTACGTAACTATTTAATCTTTGGAAGTAACACAAAAAAGGTTAGAAAAAGGCTACCTGAAAAACGATTCCAGGTTCTATTTTCGATGGTTCTACCGGTTTTGGACAAAGCTGGAAAAACATTTTGCTATTGATTTAATAAATAGTAAGTATATACTCATAACTGAGGAGGCCTAGAGCATACTTCACACCCTGCTCCAATGCGCATGGGCGGAGGGATTAGTGGCCAACATAAATGTCAGAAATCTGTATGTCACACAAGAGTCTCCGACATAGCATAACGATGACGACAACCAGGACCGACAGCTTAATGTACCCTTCGAAGCACGCAAACGCTCATGAGTTTTTTGCCACTAGCCACCCGTTCACTTTCCGACCACACCCGCAATTGCTTAACTTTGTCGATCGCTTGAGCGAAGATGAACAATTTAGTTCATCTTGACCCATAACTTTCCTACAGCTGAGCTCGGGTCTCCTCTCACAGTGTGAGGGGTATATGGCACGCTGGCCTAGTGTGGATTGGCAGACTTCACACACCTTTAAGAACTTTATGGAGAACTCTCAGGTACGCAGGTTTCCTTACGATGTTTTCCTTCACCGTAGCAAGTGATAATTAGTATTTGATACGCACAATTTACATTTATTTAGTTACCTTAACGTTATTTTTAGTATCCCCATTAACATCAGCATGTATCGGTGCGGCATGATTCGTGACGATGTGTAATGCTCCAACCGCATCACGTTTTCTTCTTAACTTTAGTTTTGGTACCTGCTGGTCAGTATTTAGTATTGTTATTTTAGCAGCAAACCCAAGGTTGCCCAATTTATGTTGTGGGAACAGCAAATTCGTAGCAGTGCTACTATTCTCTGCTGCCCATAGATTTTGTGACAAGCCTCTAATAGGATCAGAGGAAATAATGTTAGTCGGTTAATAAGTCCAGTCTGAGATACGTTGATTTGTGTTTTATTTCCTAAAGTAAATATAATTAAACTTACATAAACATTTGCTTTCTTTATAATGACCCAAAGTTGAATTCTGCACGTAATAATACTTAATTTAAAGATTGCGTACACTGCAATAAGCATTGACATTATTGACTCTTGACTAAATTGCTCATGTTTTAAACCCACACAGATTTCAAATCTAACTTTAGAAACGTACATGTGTTTACCTTTCAAAGTTATTCACTTTATAAATAGAAATGGATATTGCTTGCTTTTCAAATAACTTCAGTGAGGAAACTTTCCTTGTGATCAAAGAAGTGAGACTAAGTATATACTTTTGAAATGCGTAAAGGTTTATAAATAAGAATAAGGTTACATAATATTAGCCCCATAGGATTCAATTTGCCGTGGGTGGACAACACATAAAGATGATACGCCCTAATATAGATAAACATGATAAACATAGACTGAGTACATAAATTAAAAATCATCTTTCTGCTTCGTTCAGAATCGAATCTAGGACGTTTTAAATAGTTAAACAAGGTAACCAATGTGCCATAGGGTCTTCAAATTAATATTTTTACTCTATGATTAATTTAATAAGAAAATAAGATTGATTACGAATAAAGGTTTTAGTTTCATGAACTTACTTTTACACTTAATCCATCACTAAAAAAACTTGCCAATAAAAACAAAACGACTACTTTCATATTGTTAACACATTGTTATTTTGCCACCACGAAATAAACTGTTTCATAAATACTTTTCGTTTTATTGCCATCAATAAAATGTTTTTCATGAACGAATTTCCAGCAGTATTTGAGTGAAATATTGAAAATATTATTGAAGTTTCTTTTCCAACGTTGCTGATATGTTGGAATTGTTATCATTACTACTTTTCGTGGCAAATGTCCATGGACATCAAAATGTAAGTAAACTGTTATTTGACGTCACTTTTAACAATGTCTATTTAACTCTACAAGGTACAACACAACTTTACAAGAGACAAGATCGCATTAAGAAAAACTACGGTACTTACAACTACGGTAATTTAAAAGTAAAACTATAATTTTCGAACCAAAGTAATCTGATCACGAATTTACTATTTATTTCGTGGTCGCCTTTTCTTCCCGCCACCGTGATTGATTAAAGCCAGACAGGAGAAAGGATTGATTAATACGAACATATTGTAGGAGTAGATTGACTGATCCCAAATGAGTAGCGCTGGCTACAAGTAATTACCAGGTTTGATCAAAGCGCTGAAATTTCTTAAACACTTCCTACTTGTTTCGGAGATGATGTTAAGGCAGTCTGCAACCTGCGGCTTGCGAGGAGTATGTGGCTCTTTCATTTCTTGACTAGAGCTCTATGACTCCTCGGCTGCGGCTCTTTTACTCCTAGACTATGGCTCTTTAACTCTTAAACTATGGC
>LGAG01000420.1:799311-815155 GCA_001278395.1 Lerema accius | reverse complement strand
CTTTAAGCGATTAGTTAGTTAAGTAGTTACTAGTTTAATAAGATTCAGTCTCAGACCAAAAAATATATAGACTCCGCCTTCCGAACAAAGATGGGTAGTCGAGAAAGACATACCGTAAATAATAAATAATAACATTTCCCGGTATATTGATCGGCAAGCCGCGACGTAGGTACGTCAAATAAGTAATAAAAAAAATAACAAAATCCTGAAGATTTTTTGAAGACTATTAGTAGGTACCTACCTATATATTTTTTGGTCTGAACATTCAATATTAATAACCACATACCTAGTAAGCAGGGAGTAAACAAAATAAGCAGATACATTTATTTAAACATAATAGAGACAATTACCTATGTTTACATTTTCTTTTCTTATCTTTTAAAAGTGTGATTACATTATTAACAGAAATAATTTGAAATATTTTTACGCAATAAAAAATTATAGGGCGTATTCCTGAGAATAGTTTCTTAGTATCTGAGCTACAAAAAAAAATACCATACATAAATACAAACTTCGCGTTGTAAGTGCTTTTGTAGGTGTTAGATTAAAGTATACTAAACAGAATTTGTCCAGTATGCTACAGCGTATTTTGCGTCTAATTTTGATAGTAAATCTCCTTCACCGGGATTATACTCCATAATTAATGGGTTGCGATGTAAGTCAAATACAAATATACTCGTATCTCAGATGCGTTTACCTGATATTATATCTTACTAAGCGTCATAGTTAGTTCAGCTTTGTTTAAACTTACGCCGAAGCATGACTCATCATACCCTAATAGGAGCATATAATTTATTAATCGGTTACCTATTATTATAGGCTTTGTAACATTTAAGTTATGTTAAAAAATGTTGTAGTCATTTACTTATTCAATCATACGGATATATTTTGCAATAAATATTTTCTTTAAATAAAACAATATCCCCACTACCACGCTGCGTTCATGATACACAGAATCATGACATACAGACACTCAGACAAAAGGCCCCGATGACAGATAGTTGACGCTGACATAGATATCTGCCAGTCAGAGATATTCAACTAGTCTATAGTCTATAGTTTGACATGATAAGTAATGTTCAAATTCCGATACTAGGGCTGTAAGAAACTTACAAAGGTATACAACTTTGTTGTAACCCAACTAAATTATACCTATAATTCATATACAAAACATTGAAGAGCGCAATTTATGGAGTTAACTTATCCGTTTCGTTCGTAACAAACAATTGAACTTCTTTTCTCGTTCTTTTGCAATGATCGTTTATATTAAAGTTCTAGGAAATGAATTGAATGCTTGCGCAGTAACAAAAGAAAACATTTCAGACACCTAGTAGTAAAAATGCATAAAAAATGGGTATAGCACTGTCATGGACACGGCTGTGTGTTGTACGTGAATACTTTTATGTTAGAGGTTAATTTCTTTAAATAAAACATTTTTATTTATGTATTTACGTCTTAAAGTAACCACAAAATAGCGGCGCTTCCCCATCCAATGCAAGCGTTTTTTTATTGTTCTCGCTAATTAAAATCAATTCTTTGATCTTTTAGCTAGCCAGTGACATAATTTAATTTTCGATGCAGACGGTAGAGTCGAAACTATAACGCCAAACTGTATCCCCCGATTTTGTTTTCATTAGGTTTTTAGTATTGCCCCTGTAACGTAGCAAAACGACTTATTAGGCACGCCAAAAATATGCCCATGATTTTTAGCCAATGATATTTTATAGATAACTTTATGCCCTTACAAAAATGGTTCACATTACATTGCAAGCGCCCTTAACGTCTTTACAAATATAACCCCCAAAATTTTTTAAAGCCGCGCATTTGTTTTTCCATAATTTAATGACGTGTCACATAATGAGTCATTCGCCTCTTGTACTACATAAACAAATACGTAAGTACTTGTAACTATTTTAATTATTCACCGGCACTGAGTAGCATGTAAAACTGATTTGGCACGTCATATTACAAGTAATCTATGTTTCACGGGGGAAATTAAATGTGGTATTATTACAACACAGGTAGTTGGAGTATAAAAGGACGCATTCGTGGTGTGATATCAGTGTGAGATAGCCATGAAGTGGCACGTGCTTTTCGTTGTGCTGTTCGCATTCATCTGCTCGATAATGGTAATAATATTAATAACACCCTTTTATTAGATTGGTATTTATCTATGTAGCTTACCTATCTACTTATTGAGGATCGATTTTTTCACCTTTTGGTTCGCATTGCCACAAGTGAATTTGTTAGTTTTTTTTATCTTTAAATTTTTTTTTATTTATAAGCAGTGATAACTTAGTGGTTTGAACGTTAGTCTACCGAACAGAATTTCCTGAGTTCGAACCTTGGCCAGCACATCTTACTTTGAAAAAGTTATTTAACAATATAAACTAATCACTTGCTTCGGTGAAGGGAAACATTGTGAGGAAACCTGCACACCTGATTTTTCCAAAAACTTCTCAAAGGTGTGTGAAGTCTGCTAATTTGAACATGACCAACTTGGACTTTAGACTATGATGTACCCCTCACAATGGGAAAAGAGACCCGAGCCAAGCTTTAAAACAGTTATGCTATAGCAAGTGCAACCAACAACCTCACTCGTTTTTAAAAAAAAAATACGGCTTGTCATATTGATAATTCTTTTTTAAAAAGCGATTTTCGGTTGCAGCTGAATGAAGGAGGTACCTACCTATGACTGACAGATTTTATTTTCCTCAGGCCGATGACGACGAAAGGGCCGGTTTCGACTACACTGGACATTATGCTGAATTGGCAGCCCCAGTGCCATCTCACGTAAACATCGACGAACTAATCGCCAGCTTACGTGCTGCCAGCAACCTTCCCTAACTCCAACGAACCGACCCGATCCGATTTCAAGGACCGATTTCTCCGGATGTCTACCAAATTCATTGTAAATGCTAACGTTTAACGTTACCTTTTTCTTTGGCTCTTAGTCAATCCCACTAGTTCTTAAATTGTCTCTTCATTTAATTGGCTTAATCTGGGGTGTACATTTCTCCAGTGTTGTGATGTTGAAATCAATGATCAATTACAGCATGATCCTGAATATCTTCAAAACCTTCTGGGTTATCAGTGATATTTGTATATTTTTATTAAAGTGTTGAAGCGTGTTTTTGTCTGAAAGTATTGTTTATTTTACCCTGACTCCTACAAAAAAACGCTCGTAGCCCGGCGGCTTGCGTTGATCCTAAGCAATCGACAAAGTTAGGCATAGCGGGCGCGGTCGGTAAGTGGATGGGTGACCGCTAGTGGCAAAAATATCTTGAGCGTTTCCGTGCTTCGGAGGGCACGTTAAGCTGTCCGTCTTGTTAACCATACCGAAGGCCTTTGGGTGGCATAAACAATTCCAACACTTGGGTTGGCCACTAACCCCTCCGACAATCCGCACTGGAGTAGCGTGGTGGAGTATGTTCTAGGCCGAATAATTGAGGAAGTTATGAGGAGACGTGCTTAATAGTGGCCGTTAATGGATTGAGGCCTACAAAAAACTAGGAAACTGTTTTTAAGGCTAATTTTTATGATGACTTTACGAATTTTAACTTCTGTCTACTTCATTAGGATTTCCAGTGACATGGTTGCTATGCACCATCATTCTTTTTGTTTCACATCAAACCCAGATTCCATTGAATAGTAGTTTGGTATAGTAATCACCAAGCAATAGGTACCAGTCGTTAGTTACCTACAGATAAAATTTTCATCTAAACTGCAAACACACGCAGTTAACGATAATTATTATAATGAAATCATTTAAGTCTCGCGAAACACCTTACCACTAGTGAAATATAATTGTGTCTGTAATGATCATAGCAATTAACCAACCCTAAGACAACATTTGAAATACGTTTACTATCTTCATTTATAATATCATATTCGCTTTGATTAATTTAAGCTTTCGTTAGAAGTTTCATGTTTCATGAAATTTAATAAGCGAGTTATAAACTAATGATGACTGTTGTAGTCATCATTAATCAGACTTCAAAAAGTAAAAAGATTATTTATAGTTCTATAGTAAGCAAGTAGTCATTATTTCCAGTCTGTAGATATAGATAACAATGAATGAAAAAAATCTTCCGTATTCCGAAAGGTAGGTACGTAGGTACCTACCTACAGCTAAGTAGTCTTATCTTCTAAGCCTAATAAGTAGAGACACATTCCTTGTACTAAACTGATAAAGGACCGAAACCAGTGGAAATGAAATAGGCGAAAATAATTAGAATTCCTTAATTTTCAACGTTGCATACTATTCAATATATTTTCGTCGAGAGGGGTACATGCGTTCGTAGTTCAGACTGATATCGGAGGGGTGGTTGCGGGGGGCGTCTCGACGGGGTTGTTTCCCTAAGGGGATGTAGTCGTAAGGCACCTGAGGGATGAAATAATACACAGTATAATATTAACAATATTAGGATTATCTTAACGTCTTGCATAATTAATGAGGCCAAAAATTTTTTTTATTTTTTTTTGTTTGATTAATACGTAGCGTGATTTCAACTGTTTTACCCCTAAGTAGGTATAATTTAAAACCATGGTGGTATTTTTCCCAAAATCAGGCAGAAAACACGAATATACTTATACCAAGTACGTGAACTAAGAAATGGGATAGGTATATTTTTCGTCGTCAAAAGTAACTCATTTATCGTTTTCGACAAAAATATGGGTCCCCGTCACTTAGCACAATAGTGTTCGAACGTCTACGTCTGTCAGAGCATTTCCATCTCGTCCCGATTTCACACTTAATTTATTTCATATTGGCCAAAAGGGTGTGATGGCTCAAGTAACGTGACATTTCATTTCGAACCTCCGATACTGAAATATCGGTTTCTATCTATCCCTAGCCCTCGATAGATTAACATAATAATATAGCACCTACTTTAATAGGTGCTTATTAACATTTTTGCATTGCAGTAAACATTGATAAACAAAAATTTGAAATTAACCATAGTTAATTCATCTTAAGTAGCTAACTTTATATAAGATTTAAATTAATAATAATAATAATAAAAAAATAGATTTTACAAAGTTTACAGGAATTAGCGGATAAAATAAACTAAGTAAATAAATAATCTGTAACTATAGCAGATTTTAAAATTAAGGAGTTACGTAAAACATAAACGTAATTTTTCATTACTGTATAAAGTGTCCAATAGGCAGGTGATACCAATTAACTAATGAATAAAAGGCTTACGACGGATAAAAAATAAATATCTTGCTTCATTATTGTATCTTTAAGATAAATAAAATATAATTAATATTAATTAATTAACGCTTACCTGAGCGGAAATAAACTTGACGCCAAAAAACAAAATACAAAAGATGAGCAGATTCATGTCGATAAACAAACAGTAAAACCTTTTAACTTCACGGCTGTGTGCGCTGAAATTAATTTTCAGCTTGGAAAATAAATTGGAAAGTTATTTTTATTGGTAACTCGCCTGATAGCGAGTTCTTGGGATTATGTACGAATATATTGCATGAACTTGTGTACCTACCTACCTACCTACTGTATAACTAGGATGCTTTATTTTATACTTTTTAACCGACAGCGTCAGAAAATGTTTTTCTAGCATGCTAGAGCAGTAGACAGCCCAAACAGCATTGTTTGTACCTCCTAACCAAAGACTACGTCCTAACATTTGGGGTAGAAGAATAAATCGCAGGACATCTATCCTGAAATTGCAAGACGATTAATAGGTTTGGAGTACTACTGTACTGTTTCCGGGTTTCGGTGGGCACGTTAAGCTATCGGTCTCGATGGTTATCGTTAGGTAACCATCGTAGAGTGCATGCGAGGGTCATGCAGGCATGGTCTGTGGTATCTACAAAAAATCTGACATGTGACCAATCCGATATTGATCTATTTTGACGTGTTTTAGGTAGTCAGGGAGCTAGGTTTTCCGTTTGCATTTTGGTCGACAACGCATTGGTAATGTCTTCGGTGCTTTAGATCCTGTTTTTTTGTTGTTTTACATCAAAATAGGTAGGTACTACCTACATGAGACAACTGACGCAAGACGAGTCTTGTTTAAGTTGACTGCTTATTCATTCTTTAATTAACTACCTTAAAATGAGTAAAAGAACTGGGTATGTCGTTAGTTACTAAAAAATGGTGAGAATATCATACAATGTCGCGTGCAAAGCTAGTCTAAAACGAATTTCCATAAGAATATCACTTCAGCAAAACAATTTACTTTAAAAGTCTTGTTCGACCAAAATTGAAAATAGGTACAATATTGTTGAATATAACATTTTACGATTATGCCGCCCATTTAAACTTACGTAAACAAATTCGATGGTTCAAATGGCACTGTTTGATGTTAAATTGTTGTTCATATTACATTTTATTCGTTCCACTTTGTCCGCAGTGAGTGTTAATTTATATAACTACGCTTAGATTTATTCATGTCATCAAAACTTTAAACTGAAAACCGTGAAACGGATGAACTATTTCCGACCGGTGACATAGTAATTAGTGTGTAACAATGTTCCCCGGTTCAATTTTCATGTACCTCTCTCATATTAGTACTATGCTGGTACTCGTGTTTAATTAAGCAAAGGGAACACTCACTAATGATGTCTCGACTATTAGGAAATTGTAGATATGGATTTAATTGTGCTAATGACAGGCACATGTTTAATGATATATTTAACTTTGATATGCTTTGAACACCAATTGCTGAATTTGGCATGGCGGAAAGTGAGTATATTGAAAGCTTGACAAATGCATTGGACTTTAGTCTTTATTGTTGTAATTCTAAGGCTTTTTATAAATAAAATAAATGAAATTATTTAATTAATTAAATGATAGTTTTAGGTCTCGATTCAATTCACTCACTCAATCTTTATGGTAAAATAATAGAGTATCACTGTATCTATTATAGGTAGACGTAGCAAGCTGCTACTATAGTAGAGCCATTACAAACGTGCAGACTACGGTCATCATTCATTTTATCATATCTCTCGTTCACACTTATAGGTATATCGGAACTCTCGCGGTAATGTGGGAGTGAGAGTTCCGATGTACCTATAGGTGTAAACGAGAGATATGATAAAATGATTGATGACGTAGTTTGCACGTTTGTAATGGCTCAGCTATAGCAACTGTTGTTTGTTCTTTTTTATGTCCATTTTTATGCTTAATTCTACATAAAATATATGAATAAGATCCATCTTTGTAGTAAGGATTAACAAAAATCTTGCAACATCTAAGGTCATGCTTTTGAGACCTCTGGTTAAGAAAATATGAGTAACAAAGACTTATTAAATAGTAGGAATGGAAAAATAATAACAAATATTAATGTAAGTATTAATATCGCTTATGCTTAAGTCCTAATATGTATACAGCCTCAACACCCTGAAATAAACGACCAGTTTACAACGAAAGCCACATTAACCGTGGAGAGTCGTGCTACAGATGAAGTGACCAACGACGATAACATTGTAAATATAAACGCCACAACAATGACTAACGATAAACAAGATAAAAAAATCAACGACACAACAGAAAATAGAAAATATTTCGCAATTCACACTGAAATAATCGTAGATCCTAAACCTAACTTCTTGGATACCCTATACGAAATGTTGACGAAACCAATAAATGACTTTTTATCATCACCCAAAGTGACTCTTGTTCTAAGAAATATTGGGACTTGTATTGTGAATGGGGTAATGGAAATCATATCATACTATTTTCCACCTCCACTTATACCATTGATCGCAAGTGCTGCAGGAATGGTGATCCCATTTGAACCAGTCGTTATGCTGAAAGAGAAGATGCCTGTTACAAGTTACCGACGGGCATTTAAGAAAGCTATGAACAGCTTTTTGAACACATTTGATGCTTACAAACTTGATACTTTTGATGACGATCCATACATGACTCGCCGATTTAATAGAAGGTTTATGAACGACTTGTCAGAAGAAAAGAAAAAATCAAAAAATGTTTAATACATAATGTTGTTTTATTTACTAACTTACAAACATACTAATTAAGCAATTATTGTACACACAATTTCTCGAAGAAGCTTGGTAATGTAACTGAATACTAATATAGACGTTGTTGTAATTGAGATAAAGTCTATTATTCTCTTGGTAAATAACACTGTCGTAAAAATATGATATAATCCTGAAAACCGTTTCAAACTAAGCAATGAGTTCTGCTAAACAAAGTTTCTGAATTTCTTGTCAATCTAAATGCGACATCATTGTAACCACACCAAAGAACGGACAGAAGAAAGTTGTTTTTACTTTAGTTTTCTCATCTTTTCTGAGCGCTTCTTTATCTATTGTACCTACTACGTCAGCAGGTTCAATTACTTTTTTCTTTCTCAATGGTTTTCTTTTACCTTTTGTAATCAATTCCGGCTTCTTAGTGACTTTTACGTGTTTATTTTTGTCTATGTTACCATTTTCTTTGCCGATAGTTTTATCAGTCGATGTCTTGACTGTTACAAATAGATCGTTAGTTTTCAATTCAGTTTTTCTTAAGCTTTTAGGTCCACGATCCTCAGAGCCATGCCAATAATGTCGAATACCATTTTCATCTATGAGCAGATTCTTTCCAGGAAAATCATTATCGTCCCTTTGCTGAATGAAGTCTTTGAAATGGTCTCTTGTTAGATGAATTGTAGGCTTTAGAATCTTGTATTTGGCGTTATCGAACATTATTTCATCTACTTTCTGCAAGTCCATGTGTGGTGCAAAGAGACATAGTGTTTGCTGAAATACAAGACACGTTGAGGTATTTTTAACAATTTCATAAAAAAATTATAGATGAACAAAAAAACACCCGACTGGTAAAAATATTTTTGAAGGCTTGGGGCGTCAAGCCATTTGAACTATACATATATACATGCGTTCACAATATCAGTATTTCTGACGCAATCGGTTAAAAAGTAGCTTATATAATTTTTAATATGCACTGTGGAAATCAGTGCATATCTTAAATATAAAAACCCTACCTTTAAGCTTCCAAACCAGAGTAACAAATACAACATAGTCACAAAATATACAGAATTAAAAGTTATTTCATCAACAATATAAAAGGCTAAAGCAAGTTTATAATTGAATCTAGATACGATATTGTAAAGTTTAATTGGTTTACAGTATGCGATGCTTTTTATGTTTCCAGCGTAACTACATTGCGTCATGTTTTTGATATTAACTCGTCAGGATTTATGTTGATCATGGAATAAGTTTGTCTTATTTTAGGTACCATTTCTTTTTAAAATTTTCTTTAATTTTTATAGTCATCGACGAAAATCACCCTGGCCATTGCTTTTGGATATATGCAATAGGATATGAAATAGTAACATAGGCTTTAAATTTTTTTAAACTACGCAAATATTGAGAAGTCTAAATTATCGTTTTTTTTGATGATTATTAATAAATTAATAACAACAATTTTTATTTACTAATAGATACAGCAAACACAACGTACTGAAAGGTACCTATATGGAGATGTAAATTCTTAAGTTACAGATTATTCTAAATTAAATAAACAGTTGAATTCCTGTGTGTAAGGTTGAACTTTGATATCCGCACTAAGAATTAACTATAAGTTTAATAGTTTAGTTAAAATTGTTATAACGAGGCTATTTTAAAGGGTAAAATAAAACAAATGATCGAATTCACTTAAATATATTTAAAACATATTTCTATGAAAGCGTAAAACAAGACAGCCTCCCCGAACAATCCCACTCGCTATCATTGTGATGGCATTTGACGTTCACTGTGTTTATTCGTAAATATCCTTTGAAAATGATCATTTTATTTTATAATTCGCTTTAATAACTAATATTGAGACGTGTTTTAATTATTGACGTTATATGAAAAAAAAATATAATAAATAAATTTTGATGTCAAAAAGCAATCGCGTAAAAATTATTACGTTATTTCAATAGGGTCATCACTTTTCAATAATACAAGTATTGTATTTTTTGTGATACATTTAGTTCAAATCAAATGCTCAAGATGTAGTTGTACTAACCTGATTTTTTCTAGCAAATTTCAAACTTCAAATACCAATTTCAAATTCGGTTACACAAAGATGCGATTTTTTTCTGATTACTGAGAGAGAAAATGTATTTATACTTTCTTTTTCATCAGTTAAGCTTCAGATCAAATCAAAAAGATATTTCCAAACAAACACTTACAAAAATAAATCCAAGCGTCATTACATGATCATTGCAGCATGTTAATATACAAATCCACCAAAAAAAAATACATACGTTTGTATGAAAAGTAACAAAAATACAAAATAACAAGTTCAGTATTGCCATCATTTCACTACATCACTGCGTGCCCTTTAACAATTCTGCGAACCAATCATTATTGTTTTGTATTGTAGGTATGACTCGGTTTATAAATACATCGGTTTCTAAATTTTCATTGACAACCCTATTAAAATTACTATTACTATTTCTACCCCCAAGTGTGAAATTCCATTGAATTCCAGTGAATTAAAGCTATGTTTCACTGTATGTAAAAGTATAAACCATAATTTTAATAAGATAGTGTATATCTAATAACAGAGTTTTGACATAAGTTAATATCTTCGACAAAGCTGGTTTTTCGGAAACTAGTACAAGTCACCATCAACTTTTGTGGTATTTCTCAATTATTACTAAATACAAAAAAAAATTAACAAGTAACCTACTTGATTATAAGTGGCGATAGTGTTCGACCAATTTTGTAAAAATAGAAAAAAAATCACAAAAACCCAAAATAAAATAAAAAACTTTTTTGTGCATTTTATTATATCTGTGGAAACATTCCATGAGGCTTAAAAATGACAGTATAGACTATAACCCAAGTCATACCTACACACAAAACATCCCAAGAACTACCATAATCAAAAATAGCAATAACAACTAACATTGGTAAAAGTGCGTGATTGTATAATGAGGTCGTTATCTTAATAATATTGTCCGTTGATATGATATTAATTTAAGCTGTAAAAAGTTTTTTAAACTGTCACCTGTCAACTGCTGTCAAATATTTTTGACAGGTTCATTTAGTTAATTATTCAGATGGTGTAAGATGTCGATTGATCTATCCAATAGATGTGCGTAAACCTATCGCCTAAATTAGTTCGTTATTTCATTTTATGAGCTTGCACCGTGCTCACTTATTTTGAATATATATATATTTATTGTACAGAATAAAGAAAAAATCTTTCTTAAAATTGTAATTAAAAACAAGGATGAAACCATAACTTTTTGTACTTCTAACCTAGTTCACGACGCACAATTACATAATGCAAAAAATATAATCATCCATAAAATGCATCAAACCTATCCAAAAAATGTCTAAATAATATTGACAGCAGATGTCAAAGAGACAGTTCAAAACCGTGAGAATAATTTAATGCTACATAATGTGCAATAAAATTAGTATGCATAGAATAACTGTATTTGCGTCTGTCATACAAGGGGATCAAGGCTCCTATACACTTATTGAAACGAATCGTTCAAAGGGAATTTTACTGTAACATTACGAATCTTTAATATTATAATTTTTATACCATAATTGATTAATTCATACATCGAATCTCTAAGTGTACACAGCCTATGGATTACAAGCTACTAATATTATTTTTATCATTAAAATTATGCTGTTTTTTATTTTATTTTGACTAGTTACTTGGTGGATATGTATTCACTCATAAATACTAAGTTCCGTGGATAAAAACTACAATCTATTATTACAAATGTAATATTTTAAAATTACAGGCATTACATTACAATGGCATGACCGAATTATCTTAAGAAAAGAAATCGATTAGCAAAAACGTGTATTTAAGACTAGTGGTGTTTAACCTAAAGTTTCAGTCGAGTCATTCACTAAAGCATATCGAGTGAAGAAACTTCCATATTTCAAAAATTGCACTTAATAGCAACGCACAACTGTCAAACGCAACACAGTTGACAGCTGTCAATCAACTGTCAGTGTCACTTTGACAGCTCGTGAGTTGCATTACGAAAACACGTCGGAATAACATTTTAGAAAAATATTGAGAACACGTACCGTACTAAAACGATTGTAGTGTCAACGTTCAAGCTTATTATATAACAGAAAATTTGTACCTAATCGTTTAATTCATAATTTCCGATTGACACCGAAAACCACGCAACACGGCCGTCGAAAAAAAATAGAAATATCATTATTTACATCAACAATATTAAAGAATAGTAATTAGTCTAAATATATGTAATTATATTGCAAGTGTCTTAAGTAAAATGTCAAAATTTGTTTCTCACCATACACTCACATAAATATGAAAAAATATATTCTATGTAAACCGCCATTTTTAAGTAATTTTAAGGTAGCGTTTTATATGAAAATATAAGTAATATTTATTATACAAGTATCTATATACATTGCTAGGTCATAGTTAAGAATTATTGAGTAAATTACAATACTGATTCGACGACAAAATAGAAAAAATGGAAGCTAGTTGCCTTTTGTAAAATAATTATTAAAATCTAAACAAATACATTAGAATAAATGTGTCCTTATATCGCACAGAATAAAAATAAAATAAAATCATACATAAATTAATGTTGTGAAAAAAAAATCATATTTCCTCAATTCATAATTTTTTTCCTCATTGGCAAGAATGACTTTTCACTCAACGTGACATAGCCACTTATTTCAAACATTTTTTTATTATATAATATTATAATTCATACGTATAATATTTATTTATAAACCACCTTATTGGTAGCAATGAAATATATTTTTTCTATAAAAATTTAGTAAGATTTTTATCAATAATTTGATTATTTAATAATTTTAATTCATAAGGAAGTTATGCGAATAATTCATTTAAATTGGAAGAAGGATACATATAGTCATAGCCTATACTTCAATTGATATTAAAATGAAACAAATATTATGTATAGGATATTCGTCGTAATTGATATATAAAAAATAATGATAAATAATAATTAAATAATATGAATTTTATCAATCGATTCACCAATCATATGACATCTCAAATAATAAAAAGTTAAAATTAAAATTTTAATAATATACATAAAGTACTTGTTTCATTTTAATACTTAAACCTTATTTTACACATCGCATTAAAAATAGCAACACTGGTAGTGTTTTATTAATTACCAATTTAAATGTTTAAAATCCAATCTTATTCAAATACCAATATAATTATAATATTTTTTATTTTACACTACCCAAATAGAAGGGTGTATCGTAATATAGATGAAAATTTATTGACATTTTTACATTACAAATAAAAATTTCAGAACCTTGTTTTTTATAATATTCCCAGAGATCGGTAGTCTAAATTATTTAATCATAAATATTACATATAAATAATACAAGTACAAATGTTATAAAATTGAATTCGGATTTCATCACTGGTATAGTCTGTTTGAGTTTAGTTAAAAAAAACTTTTTTCTCTGACAAATAGAAATCGATTTAAAATTAATATGGACAATTGAAAATTTTATATCTGAATTGAACCTATATAAATTCATAGAAAATTCTAATATACTTATCAATGTGCGCGTGTTATCGACATTAAGTACTAGACGACTAAAACTGGCAATACACGGACTATTTGAAGCAATTGTCAAATATAAGACAGAAAAGTCAGTTTTCCAAAAAGTATTTGCCTTGCATGTGCCATCCAGTACTTTATGTCGTTAACTTGATTCGTTAGGAATGAAATTTAGACCACAAATGAAAAGTATCATCAAAATCGATCCAGCATTACAGCCTACAGCTATATACAGACATGAATAATTACGAAAAATAATCCATCGAGTCATTGAATCGAATATTTACATCTTAGAAAACTTCAAATTTCATACTAAAAGGACACAATTTAAACTAAAACATCACTCACTCACTCATTCACTTACTAATAACGTTCATTCAGATCTAAAATTTTAACATTTATGTTGTACCTTAGAGCCGAATTCGTGTAGAATGTCGCAGGCCATTTCTAGGTCGTTTCGTGTGATGCCCAATGCTCGCACGACTATGTCTTTTGGATAACCTTCGCCTACAAGACGAGCAATGTAGTCCAAATTAATGTTTTCGTACGACACGTTATCGCCGTACTTTCGACCGTGTTTGTCGTGAGTGAGGGGGTTTATTTTCTTAGCTGAAAAAAAGACAAAAAATAAGTTTTATTTAAGTTCTTGAGACAAGAAAGCTGTAAATAACAATTTTAGTTTAAGTTACATGTTTATTTAAATTCAAAGAATAAGAGCAAAATAATTAATATGACTCTTATTAAATAAACTAGAAAATTAAAAAAACCGTTTTACTCCATAAAATAATCGCTAGTGACAGCAATTACCAGATAACAATAATAATAGCCTACACTTATCTAACCAAATCTCACTAAAATTCAATGGAAATCAGCTTAACTTTTCCTAGCATTCTTAAAAAATAAAACTTACGCGCAACAGCCAATTCATTCTTATCGCCGACATTTTCATACGGCGGGTCTTTTTGCTCCTCCGATGGGAATTTCGGCATGGTGGTCGATTTAGTGGGCTGGTCGATACTCCCACTAGTGGTCGAAGGTAGCGACCTCTGTCTGGGCGGAGCTCGATCAGGCCTTTCTCTGTCAAAACTAACCCTATCCGGCCTGTAGTCTCTCTCCTGTCTATTCTCAGACAAAACTCTGTCTAAACGATCGTGTTTGTCGATTCTGTCTATGCTTTGTCTGTTGTCAGGTGCTTGTCGGTTGTCGGGTCTTTCTTGTCTGTTGTCCGGTCTTTCTTGTCTGTTGTCGAGCCGTTCTTGTCTGCTCTCTGATGTTTCGGAGTCTGGGCTGAGTTCGGGGGGAGGGGCTGGTAATGGTCGACTGTTAGACTGAGGAGTGCAAGCGCGGCGTGGTTTCTCAAATGCTCTTGGATCTGGCGGTACCTATAACAAAGTTTGGTTGGTTCTTAATAGAGAACGTATATTTCAATACTAACTTGTACTGATGGATTTTATCAACATGAAACTGATTTCTAAATATTAAGTAAAGCAAACTCTTTTTTGTGCGGTAGAGAGAAAAAAGTAACATTGTGGTCTAGCACCATAAAGGGTACTTTCCTTTGTCTACGTTTGTATGACGGTTGTTGATTTCGCACTTCATGACGTCATGTGACGTTAGCGGTCTCATGAATAAATCCTGCATTTTCGTACATTTAATTTATCAAAAACATAAATATTCCTTATTTATACGATAATAAGATTTATTTTGCGATATCTGCATACCAAAAATAATCTATAAAAAATCGGTTTCTGTTTAATTAAAACCAGAAACCAGTCTAAAACATACCTCATGCCTGGTATCAATGAGGCCGGTGATGGTTTCCGTGGAGCCAGTGATGACGGAGGTGAGCCGATGTCGGGAATCCGGTTCTGGTTCCAATGAAGACCTACGACGCGGTTCTGAAAGGTGTTTTTACTGGTTAGGCACAAGTGGACTTACGCCCTTATTAAATTGTTGTTAGATTACGAGCGACGTTTTTAGAGTTGATTTTCGTATGACAATATTACATACAAATACTTTGAAAATTTTTTTTTTGATGGAATTGATTAATGCAATAGATCCGGTGGTAATGTAATAAAATACATTCAAAACTTTTTTTTATAATTTTTTTTTTAATTTCTGCCTCGCTAAAAATCGAACCCAGGACTTATTTTGATCCGGCAAAGTAACCACTGCACTATACAGGTCAATACAAACACAACTCAATTTACCGACTATTCCAATAAAAAAAAACGACTCACCAATAACCATAGAGCTAGCTGCAGCAATATCCTGCACACTAGACGCCGCTACAATAG
>LGAG01000420.1:750785-766477 GCA_001278395.1 Lerema accius | reverse complement strand
TTGCTTAATAACTAAGTAAGTAATAACAGTGTTTTAATTCCAAAAGTTTATCTTAATAAATTCTAGGAACATCCCACGTTTCCTCAATTCATAAATGCGATGTAATAGACGTAATCAAAAATAAACTAAAACAAATGAAAAAAGCAAAATTAATTAGGTCCTCCATGAAAGAAGAAATAACAATAGATTAAGGATATAATCTTTGGACGTTCAAAGCGCTAGGCTACCACTATTTAGGGCATAGGGCGTGGGTACTAAGAGTTCCTCGCTAGTAACATGACTTGACGCGCACTCCACCACCCCATTCCTGTGCGGATTAAATGCCATCTAATTTGGAGTGGATAGGTTTTAGCTCTTCTAATTCTTTAAGAGAACCCAAAAGACACGTGAACCAAGGAAACCACGTAGGTACATAAGTTAAAGCAACCCTCAGTAAAATACAATTTTCAGCCCACATTAAGTCAGACTCTTGACACATGTTCGCTATTCCAACAATATGAGCCAGTGGGGAATACATACACTTCGCTTCTGAGACGAGCGCCTGGGAAATTATGGAGACGCAGTCATGTATCTTTTACACCGAGAGAATTCATATTTAAACATGGAAATCGAGTTGACAGCAAAGGCGTTCAATTCATTCGTTTGCGATTTGAATAATTCGTCATCCGTCTACCCGGAGGGCGTTGAGAGAATATAAAGACGTACAAATTGGGATAAAAAACCTCTCTTTTTTGACTTAAGTTTTTTTATTTAAGAGTATCCAAAAAATGGGCAGATGATCCTCGATATACTTATTGGTCATTTTCGGTCATTGACCTCTGGAACACAGAAGGTTGGGCGCATACGGTTGTATTCCGGAATTCGCATCAGGAATCATGATCCGGAATTGACAGTTGGGCAGACGAGGGGTTTAAAGAGCCATACGTTGAAAAAAACAAATGAAGTCGATAAAATAACTCTTTTAAATTACAGGGAATAAATACTCTTCTACAAAGGTAACTTTGTTTGCGCTCTAATTCCTCCACCAGAGTTATTATCGACCACAAGGTGATTAATTTTCAAATTTCAACACAAATTTTCTTAATTTTCGCCATTATGATTGTATCATAAACTCCTTTGACATTATTTCTTGATGTTTTGTCGTAAAATTAGATTATGGAGCTTCAAAGTGGACAGTATTCTGTATTTATTTAAATAATTTTTGTCTTTTAATTACCGCGTTCAGATAACAAAACGGAGTCTTTAATATTAATAAACTAATATCGCATAATTTAATGACAAACGATAAGTTGGTAATAATAATAAACATTTCATAAATGTATCGCAGTTAAATTTCAGCGTACCTAATCCTTGTACAAAACTTTTATCGAATAAAAATAGCCATTACACTTCTAGCTATTATACACATAACAAGACATTTTGGAGTCTTATTAATTTGGTTATCGCAAATACTTTAAATTAATACAAATGATCATAAAAAAATTATCGCTCCTTATAAATCTCTGGGGATGTTATATTGCTAGGTAACTAAACAACTATTGTTTTAATGAGCTTTAGCTATTGACCTCTAAATGGTGTCATGTTACATCATTAAACCGGTTATTAATAACCTAATAATCATATTAACACGTTCTATCATTACATTTTTTTTTATTAATAACAATACACTTCCTGCTTAGAAGTGAGAATTTCCCACGTAGCTAAGTAAAGACAATAAATAACTACTATCTACTTAGTAGTAAATTAAAAACTACACCAAAATAACCAAATACTTAACGTATAAATCACATTTGTTAAGAACTTTATAAAAATCATGATTTGTTTTTTATACCTCACATAATTTTTGATTAATTTTTTTCAATTAAAAAATTCAATTTACTCCAAAAGTCTAACCTCTTAACCTCTTTCTTTTTTTTTCAAACTAAATTTTTTTTTTGCTTGACCGTAACTAACAATCGTAGGCTGCGTTTTACTGAATTGCACCGTTACAGTATAGGTACGCCCACAACTACCCTATCCCCATTCTTAACGATAAATAAAATTGTGGAATATTTTACTGCCAATAAACATAACATTTGTAATAAAAGATAATAATATATTGAATCGTAGCTTTTACGGTCCGTTTGCTTAATCAATCATGTGTCTTGTCGTATTTGGGTATCTTATAGCAATTATGTCACAACGTGATACAATCGATTTCCATATGGTACTCATTTGTCTGCACTGAATACATAAAACAGGAGAGATTTAACAAAGGAGATACGATTATTAGGACTAAGTAGGAAAGAAGGAAGAATGGATTGAAGTAAATTTGGTCGAAGCTGTAACTAATTTGTAACGAAAAAAATTTTTTTTTTATGTAACGCGAACAGCGATCAGTAATTCATTCACTGAATGGGAATAGCAGACGAACTTGCAGTGTCACTATCCATGCCGCTTATGAAATCTATCAATACCAGTATGGCTAAGTATAAAAACAATACAAATTCATTGTTCTATAAAAGTCTATTAAAATTTTACTCAAGCTGAACAACAACAGGCTAAACTTCCAGCCATTTTCAATTTACGAGAATGAATTATGGACGCCGTTGTTTTCCTACGAGTCGCCTAGCACCGTTTAAATTGAATCTTGGACAAGAACAAAAGGCATTTCCAATAAACCTTTGTAGGTCAAATAGAAAGCAATAACTGCATGCCTTTGTGAGGTGCAACGCCATCTCCCTTATGTATGAATTTCAACGCAGAAATAAGAACCAAAGTCTTCCATCTCAGCGAAATATACCAAATTGAAATTCTCACGTTATTAAATACTTTTCACTGCTAGTTCACAAGGGATACTCTAACAATCATTAACTAAGCTATGGCTAAAGTAATCCATAGGTTTATCAAATTCCCGAATGCTAAAGTGCTTTAAGGAGGAGATAGGAGATAGGTATTGTAAGATTTAGATACACTTAGATTAATAGTTTAAAGATATAAAAAACTATTTTGAAGTTTCACTCAAAAAAGATACCCAAGCCTTCTTTTCAACACTGAAACATCCTAACTATAAAACTATAGTACAAACATTTCAAACTATCTAAAGTACGAAAGCTGGTTAACACTGAGACAGCTAGCTAGCTAATTAAAACACATAAAACTCACTCCCAAATTCCACCAAAATGTGTATCGTCGAAAGGTTTCACCAAACGATGCAACATTGCCTATCATCGATCTTAATGCATGCGTTCGAACATTTGCACCAAAGATTGAACAATGCGGTATTGTGAAACTAAAGCCGCCTACAGGTGTTGCGGAATAGCTCGGTATTTGAAGATCCGACTATTAGATATGGGTGAATTTGTATAATAATTCTGTACTACGAATATTACCCGTTCTGGAGCCGAAATTCTACGAGTATCTTATATCATTACGATAAAGACATTATCATGGGTTTTATTCCAACCATCAAAAGATATGAATTACCTGAAATATACTGTGATTGCTTTTTACAATATATTGTAAAATGTGCAGATTAATTGTCTCCGTTAAAATCACTTCAAATCGCAAGGTACCTACGTTTGCGCTTAAAATAGAATACTTAAGTTTTCAATACACGAACATGTTAGGTAAGATACCCACTTTTGTCCTCTTGACTTACGAACCTCATGAAAAAGCTTGATTGCTGAATTTACCTGGAACAAAAAGGAAACAATTCACTACTTAATAACAACAATATTATCTATACTAATAAGAAATATTATAATACAAAGAATACTACACATTAACATAAACATGAGCTAGAGCAGTAATTTCCAAATAACTCTCAATTTCTCAGAACTTAAAACTGATGTTCTTATGGCGAAATAACCCAATTAGTTACCGAGAACCGTTTAGCACAAACAAAGAATGTCAGTCAATCTTGAACTGCACGCGATTCCTTTCTTACAGCTCGATAGTACTTATTACAGGTCAAATCATTGTATTCTAATTTGAACGTTGGCAGTTTAATATTAATGTATTGATTGATACCAAGAAAGGCCTGAACTCCTTAAACGTTGGCGACTAAAATATATAATAGTTTTGGGTGTAGTGAATCAATTTAATAAAAGCTTATTCTCATGATGACTTAACACTGCAATAAAACTAGGGCTTGATACTGCTAACTTGATTAAGAATGCCGCTACTCCGGTTCCAGTGTGAATCGATCGTAATTTAATCATCGTCGGTACAAAGTATTTAGTTTGACGACTGTGTTCTACTTTTAGTAATAAAAGCAATCTTGTAAATGCTTTAAATATAAATGTATTTGTAACCCCACATTTTAAACTAGATTTAGCCTTATTCACTTCTTCGCTACCTAAAATTGAACCATCGCAAATTTTCATACATGCCTGTATTATTAAAAATGTACTGAAAGTCGAACCCGACACGTATAAATATACTAATACAGGTACAGAATTACTAAACGGTCCCACTTTCTCTTTAATACAACAAACAAACAAACGTACCAATAACTTTTAAATGGCAGCATGTAACGACCCAATTGACATTACATGTAATGTAACGTTCTAAAAACGCAATTCTCGTTCCCACGTACGGGAACAAGTTACCATAAGAAAAATAGAATGAGCTTAGTACTCGTTAAATGGCGATTAATTTTTTATCGATAGGCATAGTCATGGCAACTAATGATGAAGCGAAGCAGTGTGGAGGAGCTACTTGTCTTATTAACCGCTTGTTTAGAATGTGAATAAACCTCGCTTTTACTTTATAAATAACTTATTTTATTATAGTCAAACTTTAACAATTTAATTTTAAGATGGTAACATAAGCAAACCAACAGCGTAACGATGGGCAACAGATTTAACGGATAACGATCCGACAGTAACGATAGAGCTACGACATGGTAACGATTTCTTGCGTACAGTCAGACGAGATCGTTTAAGCACATTTGGTGATTTTGTCTGATTATTTAGACTGTATCTCTGCTGATACATGCTGTCTCTGAAAGATGGTATGGAATCACTAAAACGACAATATAGTTGATACTATCGCATAGGATCATACAACTGACTAATAAATCAATAGTTGCTACTTACTTGCATACAGTTTAAGTCAATGCAAGTCGGTAAAACGGCCATTGATTTAATAAATACTGTGAAAGAATTAATTAGCCTCCGTTTTAATCTGTTACAAAAACAATTAATTAAAAATGTATAGACTACTACCTAAATGAGATCTGTTTAATAATTCATGAATTGTCGACACCAATATGTACAAAAAAAGGTTTTTTAACTACTTTAACTATAAAAAAAAGACTGTTCTGACGTAGTAAATAAGTCTAAAGTAGTAGACCAACCACAGATTAAAACAATCTTTAATATTGTCTACATTATTTGCCGAAATGCTAATGCTCGAAATTTCAAATTCATGACCTTAGTTGAGCCTACGAAAGGTGCAAAATATATGCAAAGACAGGTGCGTAGTTTCCCCTTCAAGTAACCTACAACCTAAAGGTTATTGACCTACATGACTTTTCATTTAAATATTGGACAAAGACATTTTTACTGTAACGGTATTTACACATAATTGCCATCCTTAAGGAATATATTTATGAACGTAAAGTACTTCCAGAGCTCACTATTTAGAGCGAGGATGGAAAAGCTTGAAATTGAAGTATTTTGAGGAGGTCCTTCCTCATAACACGTGCTATCTTCGGAGAGGATTAAAGCAACAATTATTATTCTTTTTGAAGTTGTTGACAGAAAGGCAATAGTTCCGTAATTTGTACTATATTAAATCCATAAAATTCAAATTAAACAAATGATCTAGATGAGTCAACATAGGATATTATTCCTCAATATAAACTAGCTATTCCCAAAGATTATATTCTATTATCAAAGAATAAAAAAACACTTCAATACCAACAACGGCAGAATACAAACACTATTGAAACACTACGAGACCGATGCACTGCAAAAATGTTGTGTAAATGTTGCAATAAAAACCAGTTACTTGTAAGAGTTTGTACAGTAACCTATAATCCGGCTATGAAACGGTAATTAGAGCGTTAACCCCATCATTGTTCTAGGAATTTCTGCAAAATGCGACTACCTATACGATACGATACATTACATTGCAAGGCTTCGAGCGTGAAAGTTGAATGTTGTCGGAATGTGTACATGGTAGAATTGTTCTATTTTATTGATCACAATCAATGAATTCAAAGAACAGGGAAGACTTGACCTTTGAAGAGTATTCAGATAGATGCAGAAATAAGTGAAAGCTTTTAACAAGGGTCAGACGAATGCCGACAAAAATATGAACTGTGCGTTTAGAATAGATCGATTTATTAACCGCCTGCACCAGAAAGAGAGTATTGAATATTCAAGCGTATGTATGTTCATTTCTTTGGTACACCCTATAGTCTAAAACGGCTTAAGGTATTGCAACGTGTGAGACATCATTAAATTCGTCTCCATTGTGGTAGTGATATTTACCCACAAAATTTTAGCAGTCAGATGTTTTGTCTCTTAATAATTACTAGTGAATCTAAAGATCTCATTGCAAGCAGCAATAAGAAGGGCGAGAAGGAAGGAACGGAAACAGTGAGTAATGCTGGCAGGGATCGGACAACAGATGACGCCCTACAGTCATTACCGGTTAGCCTTTTTACTCATGTAATCGTATCTTTGCTTACACGAGCATTCACCATTACAGAAACCACCGAGGACGTAATTTACTTTGAAACCTGTACTTGTTTAATTAATTAAAAACTTAACTTTACCAATCACCTAAATGCCTTAAACTTTCGATATTTACGCTGCCATACTTAAAGATGACCATGTCCAACTTTTACTATCTTGGTTTAGAAACCTAAATTGCCAATCAATTATCCATAATATTGCAAAACCTCACTCAAACACGAATCAGAAACCTAAACGAAAAACAACACCATTATCCAAACAGTAATCAAACAAGCAGTTAACAAAACAGTTACAAACGGTGTTAAAGCCATAAACGATGACGAATCAATAATTATCATCAATGACCAAGTCGTTCTTGACGGTTGTAAATGCCTTAAGATGGTAGCATACCGTCACAATGTCAATGGCATCTACGGTGAAACAGCACGCATGCATTGACCGCGTGAGACTTGGCACATTTTTAGATTCATTCTTAAACAACATGACGCTGTGGTGGTAACATTGTATAAATGACACTCGGCAGATGGAGCAAGTTGATAAATTGTGATACCGTAAATAAATATGCTCAATAAACATCCACAGAAAATTCTTCTTCAAACACGACCACATAGAATTTATTGCTACCAAGTACCAGCGCATCTAGCCTCTTTCGTAATTCTCAATTCAAAAGGCAAACAGCATTTAGAAATTGCTATAACAGGCCCCTTTCTAACATAATACCAAAATAATTCAAAGGACCAACATGAATAGCACCAAGAACTCAGGATCATCAATCAAGTAGGGCCTTCCGTTGCCCATCTTTGGTACTAATACCTTATTCGCTGACAGACGACATTCCGTATCCCGTTCTGAATGATAAATGTGTAAATTCAGCCTCAATATGGTACTAACAAGTTTCAGATTGCATCTGCATTCGATCTGAGAAACCTGGGAAGTTTCAGACAAGAATCGGAGAAATAACAAAATTATTGCATCGACTAATTAGTCGGATTTCCGAAAGTATGATTCATGAACTACCTTCTGATTCTGACAAAAAGTTCAGTGTTGATTGCGATGTTTGCATATGTAAGATGAATCTCAAAGTTCAACAGAGACTAGGTCAGATGAATAGGTGCGTGTTATAGTATCATGACATTTCTGTAGAACGAAATTAAATAAATGCAAACGACTTTGCAATAACATTTATTTAAGTTTCGCTGATATTCTGATTTAAGTCCCGCCAATAATCTCCATATTACAAAGTTACCAGCACATTCAAAGCTAGAAGGATAAACAGTTAAGATTTCAATATCCGTAAGCCTTTATAGCTCTTACCGTTACATCGAATGGCGTGGCGTAGCAAATATTTATGGTCTTTCTGGTTGTTTGTTATTCTTATTTGTTAGCTATCAATCTTTGGTTCCAAGGCTATGGTAAGACTGTAGTTTAAATATAAAAGTTCATAGCGATTCGATTCACAAAATATATAATAAAATTTTAATGCATTTAGAAATCGCTACTGTATCGTCAAATCGGACAAAAAAGATGAATCTGCAGATAAAAACACTTTATTTAAAACTAGATTAACTTGTGTAATTAATTCTTATTTGAGTTATGTCTTCTTTACACACAAGTTATTTATTGCCTAGATTTAGACTTGATTGCTACGTAATCATTTTGGGTTATCTAAATGGCAATTAATAGAACCTCTAACTGAATTTACGTAACGTCAGAGTATAAACTGGCCGACCGTTTCAGGCGAGCCAGTCAGTTTAATGACCGACTAAACTTTAAATAGTAGTTAGCGATTGGCGGGCATCTACGAGCAAGGTTACGGGCGGACCGGCAATGTTGGCTTAGGGCCATTCATACACTTCATCCATTCATTCATTCATTTGATCGAGAACGAGCCGAAGATTACATTGATAACTGTGTAACATTCGTCTCTCGGATTCCATTTTCAAATAGCGATTGTCTGCCAACTACTGCGTTGAGTGATAGTTGAATCTTTATCTGAGTGTAGACACGAAGCAGACTCTTAAAAATTAGAAAATTAACCACACGCTTACGTAATTGATTTTTCTTCTTTAATATCGTCTCAAGGTTCTTAAGCATCTACGTGAATATAATTATTAAATATCACAACAAAGCTACTTTTTACCCTAGAAGTAACTACGGCTTATTGTACTCAGTTCCTAGAAAACGAAATTAGTGCCTATCCTACAATTTAATTCAACCTTTTGTCAGTGTACGTGGGCAAATAAACTACAACAACATCAGACCAATTCGTAAGCTTTTCCGTTTCCTTAATTCACTAATAAAATTAATTCCTTTCCCAAAGATATAAATCATTCAATTGCTTCATAAATTTATAAACCTGAATCAATTGCAAAATTTAAAGCATCCTCGAGCAACAAATCCATCAATCGATATAAAGCGTGTTCAGTGAAGAGTGACAGAGGCAAAAACTTGGATGAAAAAGGACGTAAACAATAAACAGCTCCCACGCGATTGTTTTTATCAATGACAGCATCCTGAACTCTTTGGCATAACAATTCATGTGAGAGAAAATAAAGCTTCGGAAACGTCGATTAAACTTCTGAATCATTGGGTGAAACACACGGACCCTACATTACGGTCATATCCTCTATTTTATGCGAGGTACTTGAGTACGTAATAGAAATAGCAGTGAGATTGGAAGGGATTCTTACAAATTAGCGTATATAGTAACAAAAACTTCACGATACTAAGACACAACGGTAAATTAAAAACTTAAACTAACCTCTTAACAAGCACGTTAACTAATAAGAAAAATAGTAGTGATTCAAATAATGAGGTGACAAAATTGAAAGACATATCGATACCAAATTACCAATTTACCTTAGTAGCTTGTTAAAACCCAAAAAATCTGGCAAAAAAGAAACTTGCAGCACTACAGTAAAACATAAATAAAATATTATTTCCGCTGATACGAACACTTCACGAATTCACGATAAGCAATATCGTAAAGATATCGATGACATGACCGGATATTACCCAGAACCTCGATTTCGGAAAATATTGACTAATATAGCAGACACGATTTTTCCTCGTTGCATAAAATGCTTTAGCCAATTATTGGACCTATTATAGAAGTGATAATAATCATGAAATAATTTGATGAAGGACAAGATACTAAGATTGATTCAAAATTAAATTGGTGACCTATCATTAATATTTTTTCTATTCACGTAGGAAGGCATTTGTTTATTGTAACTTGCCTGATCAAAAAAAATATGTATAAATGTCGATAAAAACTTAACGGGCGTTCACATCGACAAAAACGTGTTGGGTTCATGTTCACTTAGTCGTATTCTGGGTGACTAAGTAAGCAAAACGTTTAACATATTATAATGATTTAAGCAGCATAACGTGTTTAGTGAAAAACGACAAATTATGAACACCATTTTGGTTGTAAAGTAGTATGTCCTGTATTTTATTATTTTGCATTTTCAGTGTCGTGTTTATTAATTTGGGGTCTCCAGCTATGGTGACCAAAACCATTTTTTTTAATATACCAGAAAGCACCACCTCTGAGATCACCATCACCCTTGAAGATCTCTACCGCTAAAGGCATCAATCATGCTTCTCTCGAAATAAAAGTGAAGAACTTCTACTATTTCGTTAAGCAAAAGCTTTATACTAATTATTTACACCACTTGTCGAATAGTCTCGTCACGAACCATGTTTTGGATAAAAAAAACCCGAAAAATAACGAAAACATAAATCTCAATTCAATCGAGACTTAAAAGTTACATCATTCTGTGGTTACTAAAAAAGACATCAATGAACGTTAAAATTAAGGCTATTGAAATCATTGCTAAACTTTTTGTCGTGAACCTAATGTAATTAATGTAATCGTACAATTTCGTTTAAAGAAATTTGCACTTACAACAAAAACTGAAGATATATTTGATGTTTATTTAATCAACAATAATTAAACATAATTTTGAGAACGTAACTGAAAAAAGGGAATATTAAAATTCTGTTCACAAAGCTTTCTCAGTAATGATAATTGAAAATTTTAAACGCGTCCACTTTCATCAAAAGAACTGAGTCTTTTCTTGGAAGTTATTCTCATAAGGACTCCTTGTTTTATTTATGTTTCATAATAAATCGCTGTGCCAGAATCATTTCTTGTCGGTTTTCTGTATTTGTCACAACCCAGAACTGCCTCAATATATAAAATGGCCATTGCCACATTAACCACCAAATGGAATCAAGACATCCAAATGAAATTTTTTGGATTTATAAAATTGTAAAAATTTAAAGGAAATAGTAATTTTATTCATAGCTTTTGTTTAGAAGAGAAAATAACTAAGTAAGACACTTAAGACAAAAGGTGTCGCATACAACAAAGCAATAGATATTACCAATTATTTAAAAATTATAAATTTATATCTCTTCCATTATAGATTAGATACTAATGAAAATTTTCCAGATTAAGAGAATGCCGAGGTTTTAACATGGATTTGGTTAAGGTCATCCAGAGAGTTATATTCACTAAAACCTCAGATATGTTTAAGAAAGTTGTCAGCCAGAGCATGACACTTTTAAAACTGATAAAAAAGTAGCAATTAAAGACAATTAAGTTAATACAACATTTCATTCAATACACACAATCTAATCTACGTATAATGAATCCACGTAAGACGCAGCACCGTCTAAACTGTTATTTATATTCCAACCCGAATAACACACGTTCATCATCACGTGGACAGCATCCAATACGTTGAGATATAAATAGGCCAGACACGCCCATTCGGCCCGTATCAATGAAACTGCGTACCATTCATAAATTACGTATACGTGAGCATTTAAAAGGACGAATGTCGATTCAAGGGCACGTTGCTTTGCACTCAATTGTGATTGCTACTTCCTGTCTTACGCGATTAGCTCCTTATCAAATTATCTGCTTAATTCAATTTTATAAATAAATGTTCAGAATAAATTGATAACATCTCATGATTTATTACGCTAAGAACCGATTGGAATTTTATTTAAATTGTACTTTGGATCATATTCTACGATATAGACTTGTTTTCATAATTAAATTAGGCACAATGTTATTTTTCATCGCTAATTTCGGTTTTGTGTCATGTTCATTTAAACGGAATAGGCCGAAGTTGTACAATCTGTTATAAATATAAAAGCTAAAAATAACTTTGCTCTCCAAGATATTCACGAAAACACTTTATAGCTTTAAAATAAGCCCCAAAAAATCACAAGGTCTCGCAAAAACTAAAGATGAAAGAATATAAGTGGCAATTGTATCAGTGTTCGATAAAAACAGAATCCCTTGGCACACATCCAGTACTAAGAATGTGAAAGTGCCCAGAGAGCACAAAAATAAAACCATTGAAGAAAAGTAAAAAGGGAAATTAAAATAACAGGAAATCAGAAGTCTTACCGAAATCAGGACCGTAATAAGCGGTGGTAAAGGTGAAATTCGTGATAAAAAGAATCAAAGAAATGGTTTTGACTGTTTGTTATCGTATAAGGGTAATAGAATTAATTTCATGACCGATAAAGATGTTATTGGACTGGTTAAGTAAAATAACTATGCGAATCAAATTATTCGAGAGAATTTAGCAGTACCGTGTAAAGGTTACATCTACTTGAAACTCTGTATTGTGATTAAAATAAATAATATTATAGCAAAACCTTTTACAGCAAAACGTATTTAGAAAAATTTTATATTACGTAAAAAATCCGTAAACAATATTCATGAGGTAACCGCCCTTGATATTGTCGAAACACCTTGGTCTACTTCCGACGACATCAGAGTTTTCACTCAATTACGTGATACGGATCCTAATTTGCTGTCGGTACTACGCGAACTTCCAAATATTCACCGAAGAAATTCACGAAGAACAGCTATAAATAGCAGTTCATGAATAATTAATTCGGCGTTTTAGATCTAGTGCCGCAAAATACCGTATAAACATTCTTTTTTATCACTAATATAATGTCTCGACTACGAATAATAGTACGTTCGCCGAGTTCTTGCTTTCTTCGTGTGCTTCAATAAGATAATCTGTGAATAAAAGGAACCGGCACGCCTCCGATTTCATCAAAAATCTCGCTCTTTCTGGTGTTTCAAAATATATGTGTTCAGAAATGATTAAGAAAGCGCAACATCCACGTGGTTATCGATCGCCGGTACTTTTAAAATATTTGGTTATCGGTCACCTTGAATCTCCAAGGCAGCAATATTTATCATGTCTATCATAACGGAACTGATAACGGCTTACTTATGATAAAGTTTATCAATGGCAAAGTATGAATGTAAATTTGATTTTCATTCAACGTCTTTATCTTTATGAATAACAGGTGGCGATAAAGTTTGTCCAAGAATATTACGTATTATCATGTTAATAGAATGAATAGGGTCATCTATTTATGTTGCTACTAGAGCATTATAGAACACGACAATATCTAACAAATAAGAATATCTACATGGAATAATAGATACGTATATATACGCAATTATTTATCTCATTATTGTCGATTCATATGCCAGGGACATTATTCTTTAACAATTATTTGTAGCTAATAAGGCTTGGAAATTTACTCATAGGTTACTTTTTCTTTTTCTTTCAAGTACGTCCACTCTTTTTGTATTAGACGATTTCAAATGTCAGTTGATGCCTACGTCATTTGACCGATCACGATACGGATATTTGGTTCCATGCCTTAGAAACTAGTTTTCAATACTGTGGTGTATGAATATAATATTTAGACTTAGTTACTAATTATGAGTTCTTGAGTTTTAAATTACTTAAATTTTGTAATGTTTGTCTCGTTTATCAATAACCATGAAAGAACCGAATTTGTTTTAGGAACACAGTTGAATCCGGTAATTGGGGCTGATGTCGGGATACCTAAAGGGAAAAGCTAAACTATTAGAAATATTGATACGTCGTCATAGCAAAGCATCCAATATGATGAGAATTTACTAATGCTTACTGAAGCTACATTTACTAAAGCTACAGGAAATAAAATGTTTGGCAGAACTTGTTTTTACAGGGCTTTCAAGTATAATTATAAATTATTATATTTCTCTACTATAAGTCTCATCTATTGTATGTAATTTATAATTAAGGGTACCATTAAAGTCATCCATTATTCGTGTTACATTATCGCGATAGGAAATCAATCAATTTGTAACCGCAAGAGTTAATACAAACATGACGCAGGTCGGAACTTTGAAATTGATTTAAACTTTGACTAAGTGACCAAGCAGGAGACAGGATGTCATTTAGAAGTTTCATAGGAAACGGGACCATGCTTTGAGATAACTGAATATGATAAACATAGAAATTCATAGTATGATAAAAGGTAACAAATTGCCATAGAAGTGAACAGGAGATTAACAAAAGTCTAGATTCCAGAATTTTGACAAACAAATCGTAACAGTAGAATCGAAAGAATCTACAAAATGTTTTGTTTGACATAATGAGTAATGGTTATATGGTTGAATTTCGACCAAAGAGCGGGTCCTCTCTTACCTATAGGTTTCATGCAACTTTTACATTCCTTACATTCTACTTGCTACATATCAACCGTGCCCTTGTCGTTTCCATTATTACGAAAGGTTTATCCCAAAATTTGTTCAATCTCAGTCGATATGATATATGGTTACAATACCAGACTAAATTCAGTTGGGATTTACAGATGGGACAAGTGGCAAACTTACACACATACTAGAAGTATGCAAATTTGCGCTTTAATAAAATGACTTCCAAGAATAGATTTTGTACAATCTTGTAAGTCAACAGTGCGTAGGCAATATTGAGAACTTCACGACAGTGTAGAAAACCACAAACAAGACGTAAAGTTAGATACCGTCATATGTAATAATCCTGCAAGTTGATATTCTCGTGTTGAACTTCACATTTTTACGGTAAACTATTTAACTAAACCTATGTCAAGTTCAATCACCTCAATAATCAAAATCCTAGACAAAGAAGGAAAGACATTAATGCCCAAACATTCACATCATGAAAAGGCTGTAACAACCCCATTTGAAGCAAAGAAAAGTAATTCCCTACAAACAAAGAACCGTCCAAATATTCCACGAGCTCCGACAAACGGTATTCATCCACAGGATAGAAAGCCGGATTTGGAGCGGATGAAGAGAGTAAAAAGGAGTGTCCTTTCTGAACGGTATCGAGAGTGCACCATCCGCCGTTCAAAACATCCGGGAGACTTAACGACCCCATTGAGCGTTGCTTTTAATATACGGGTTGGCGTCACCCGACTGCGATATGAAAACGTTATTGCCCTCGGCTGCAATATAGATGCAAATTGCAACATCGATGTGAAAATGTCCAAAGTTTTATAATATTATATTACAATCAAACTACATCTTAGAGTACTTATAATTATATTTCATAATCTTTTCAATATTTCCAATGTGATTTTCATATCTTTACAAATCTCAATAAGTAATTTAATCTTAGTGGATCCTTCTCAAGCGCACCATTTCTATCTAGTACCATGCAAATCCATAGATGGCGTAGCAATCGAATCGTACAGAGTAATTACTATTTGTTATAATTATGACAGTGATATTATGCAATATCAAATTAATAATATTAACACAGAGCAAAGAATGTATCTGTTACATACAGAAATATTAACGTAACATTTATAGATTGTCTAAACAAAACAATCAAAATAGTCATAGTCGTGATCGTAATAGGTTTATTATGGTAATATGATTTTCAAATTCGAATAGTAAATTAAGCACATTAAAATACACACATCAACAAAATCTAGGGATATTATACATTTCATCAAATATAATCAAATATCTAAAAAACTACAAATAATTTTCTGATATGGTAAATGGATGAATGATAGGTTATTTTAAGGTCTTTAATATAAAATAAAAAAAAATGTTTTTTTTTTGTTTTAAATAAAAATTTTAACTTTTTTAGTCACTGTTTGATAGCAGTTCGTTACGACATGGAAAAAACT
>LGAG01000420.1:724617-750309 GCA_001278395.1 Lerema accius | reverse complement strand
TTCTCAAGCGCACCATTTCTATCTAGTACCACGCAAATCCATAGATGGCGTAGCAATCGAATCGTACAGAGTAATTACTATTTGTTATAATTATGACAGTGATATTATACAATATCAAATTAATAATATTAACGTAACATTTATAGATTGTCTAAACAAAACAATCAAATAGTCATAGTCGTGATCGTAATAGGTTTATTTTATGGTAATATGATTTTCAAATTCGAATAGTAAATTAAGCACATTAAAATATATGGTAGAGGTTCTCACGATATTGTTACTCAATGTTTCAACTACAATTGAGTATGAAACGTAAGTAGTTTATAGAAATTGAAGCCGTGCATCTAGATTTTGGATTAATGAAGATCATAATATTATTTACTATTTAAACCTATTAATATATGAAGCTAATGTGACTATCTATATCCTATTTCTAGAGTTTTTCTACATAGATTTTAAAGTTTTGGCTTAGGATTTACAGGTTTAAAATTATAAATAAATTGGTAAAGATGATTTCATTTATATACTGAGGGCCATGGGATATAAAAACATTCTATCGCTGGGTAAATGCCAACTGTAGAGGTATTTGATAGAACAATCTGGTATGGAGTATAAGATCTTAATGATTCATAATGTAATATTTCGGATTGGGTAAAACATAAATCCACTATCTTTTGGAAGAAGATATTTTTATATACCTAAAATTGGGATGATGCAATTTTAATACCTCAAATAAAACAAAGTTAAACATTGATGTCTATACTTAATAGCTCTTGTTCAATTTTGGTTTTTATTGACTCGACCGGAACTTACGACACAAAATTTCGTATCGAATATTGAAAATACAGAACGTATATACTGTATTTTACGTATATATAGGCTTTATACTGTTTATACACACATTTTAATGACTTCATGACCTTATGAATATACAAGAACAATCGTTGAATGAAAAATTCATTCATTTAAAGGTCTATCGCCGAGTGTTCGCACAGGGCATCCCTCAGGGACATTGTTTAGGACCGCTTGTTCTTAAGTTTTAGGTCAATTAGTGTATTTTAATGGTGTAGGTTTACTTTTGTTGTTTTATTTGCTGAATAAAAAGCTTTCGCATGACGTAGAATGCGGCTTTTGTCCTGTTTTGTGAATACCTCGCGTGGATAGGGTTCGTTTGCTTAGGGCCGCTCCTTTCGTACATATTTGCAATTACAGAATTCACTGTTTAAAAAACAGCTTCTAGAATTAACCAGCGTTAATTTCCGTTATTTTCGTCAACACTGCTCGGTTACATCACAGTGACTGTAGCAAGTGTCTGACATAGCATTCGGTGTAACTTCCATAGCAGGAAGGAACTAACATACGGCGTGCAGTTGCCGTCACTAACTGGCAATAATTTGTATCCTTTGATGATTCACGGGAAGCTCAACGCGGGTCATTTCATGCTTACATCAGTGCACTTAGCTCAAAACTGAACGTCTTATTTCCCATCGGTTGTGGGTGCCATTATGGAGAATAACTCAATTGTTTAATAAATAAAATTTAATCAAATTAATAATATCAGATGTTATGCTCCGGAAATCGTTTAGCATTCAGTCTCGGATTATTGCAAGATTGGTCAAAATTTTTTCTGCATGCATTTGAGCGAATTATCTAACAAAAAAAATTTCTAAGTCTTTAACTCATTAACAAATCAGGAAAAAACTATTACCGCCAGTAGAAATTTTAGATACCTTATATTTTAGTAAGGGTTTTTGAAGATCTCTTAAACAAGACGACTATTTGAAATTTGAATTAAATCACTTATTTTTAAATTTACCTAATAGTTTATGCACAGCTTATTAAAGATGTTAAACCGGTCACAGTGAACCAAACTTAAATGCACCAAAAGCTTCACTCAATTTTTTTATAAAATCATCTATTGAATAGAGTCTATTCAATCCTAGAACAAACAATCTTTTTCAGTTGCAATACCTCAAAGAATACTTAGAGAAGAATTTAAACCTCCAATCTTTATCATGCAACAAGATAAACGTATTATTGGACCTAAAATTATGAACAACAAAGGAATATATATTTGCGAGAAATTTTATTGCGAGATTTTTAGAAAATGCCCTCTTGATAGATTAGGTTTTACACAACATTATTATGAATTTACGTAAGAAAATAAGCAAATTGAATACGAGTTAAAAATAACAATTACTCACCTGCCAACCCAAAAATCACGTTAGGCAATAGCAAAAAACTTTGCGAAATTGTTGTAAGCTCTTGTTCGATGAAAACATGAAATTTGACATGCAAGTTTGACAAAACCTTACATCTTTTACGAGCAATACTACGTTACACTTCAAAGCCAATAAGCCTAGCGATAAGTGTAACATATATCTGAATATAGTCAGGAAGTTATCGAATAATCGGAACCGTAAACAGAGGTATCAAGTTGTGGATGTTTGTCGGGCTAGTTACTCTCTATTATGTCATTAGATCGGAAATGAAACATAGACGGTCGGATGGCCACAAACAAACGAATATAACAATTTGATATGCTTCCGCCTGTTCATGTTAATAAGTCATTCGAAATAACAGGCGTAAAATTGTGTTTAACTCAATCATTACAATTCCGTCACATTCTTACTGAAAGCGATTGAATTTTGCCCATGTAAACTAGATTTAGATGGCAAATATTATTAATTACTAATGTTTAATTTATTGTAATAATACCCAACATTAACGAACTGATCGCAAGATTTATCCAGTTTAAAATTTTCCTCATCCATTCTGTGATATAGCTAATTGACTATCGGCTTAAAATACTCGTATTTAAACTTAGTACTAATAATTATGCATTACGTATTAACCAATATTGCGTGGGGGGAGGGGGGAGGAGTAATTAATAATTAATACGCAAAATGATTACATAACACCTCAATGATTCTATATCTATACAGTAAAATAACAAAACAAAGAACCTTATCCATTGAGGATTTAAATCGATACAGCAAAAACGCTGGAACATTGCCAGATAAGAAACCTAGGTAGATAAGGCATCCCATTCACTAAACTTAAGGACATGATAACAGGTATCAATGAAGATATCATATCTTCGAGGTCTATTTCATTGATAAATAACACTGTCGAAGTTTTATGAATCAATTTCATATCTATTTACGTATGTAGTTATATGAGTTATTTGTGTAATTATAAGTAAACAACCATTTCGATATTTTGTTCAAGAAATTCATAATTAAAACCAGCTACAATAATTCCGTTTTACTTATACTTAAGTCTGATGAAATTTAAGACCGTGTTTCGTTTACCTACAAACAACATAAAGTTAAGATATCTTGATAGTTAACCGTTGATTTGTCCTTCGTTTCCAAGGGTTAATGTCACTAACAGCATTCCTGTACACATTTGCAACAAGTTCTGCGCAGATAATTGATGCGATAGCCGTGTTTTAAAAGCCTGAACGTCATACGAGAATGCCTTTTTCACACACAAGAAAGCCTTCTACATTCGCCAAGTTCTCAGTCCACTACATTAATGGAAGCGTTGTAATCGATACCGATCACTTACGAGGAACAGTAGTTCAACTAGAACAATATCCCTTTTCCCCAAGCTATTACTATATTGAAACCTACAACGGTTTCTTAGATTTCCTAGACCACTTAATAAGAGGACTTCTACGTTAGAATTCATTTTCTCATAAGGAGCGTCAGTTATTTTCCGTGAAGCGTTTGTGGCAATTTTCGAAGGACTTTACGGAGATCTTTCAAGTGTACATATTTCCTCACGATGTTTTCATTTACCGAAGCAAGTGTTAATAGTTTTTAATACACACACGTTTTAGAAGCTTCGCGACCAACTTAAACGTTTGAACCACTCAGCTATCTCTTAGACCTGAACTTAGTAGTAGAACTGAAGCAAAAATGTCAAAGTAATTCAAATGAAAATCAGTGTTATTTCTGAGTCAAAAACACTTGTATTACAAAAGGAACTTGATACTGTGTACAAAAGGTCAGCCTTTGAATGAAGTTCGACTCCCAAAATAATACAATTGAACACCTTACTGAAACGTCAAATGCAGGAGTACCTTCTTCAAATCGCAAATGAGCTAAAGTTAATTTTATCCTTAAAGGTCAAGACGAAGATTGTTCGAAAGTTTAGTAAACAGGTGAATATATTAAAACGAAAATTTCCAAATAATTTTATGCCTTCGTACGAAGTCGTGGGTACTCCATATAATAACCATAGCTCATTGTATGAATTAATAGACTATAGAATGCTTCAATACTATCTGGCAGATGATAATGTTAATTTAACGTAATGTAATTTGGCCCTTACGTCTTTCATAATATGTGAAGTATTGCGTCGATGTATCAAACGCTGTGTAGTAGTGTTTGTTTTGTTCTATTTCCTAAATTAAATATATTCATAAGACATTTTAAAATAGCTATCAACACTTCTTCGCCATGCAAACTTTAACTATGCCTAATCTTAAACTCGTACGTCCCTGCATTATTCCTACATCTTTATAAAGGCATCGAAACTGAAGCCTTCACATAATATTTAGATAAAGCGTTAGGAATTATTTCGGGGTTTGTCGCCACGGGTACATGGCGTGTCTGCGGTGACGTATAGTGTATCGTTCTGGTATAGTTTCGCCCACGTTTCAATCTAATCATAATAAATTCAATGGGCATGGAAAACATAATAACCTTGAACCATGAGATGTCCATGGGATAGGCAGGGCTGGCCATTATAATGACTAGTATGATAGATATCCATGTAAGCGTAATATTAATATTATATACGGTATTTTCGGCTCTGTTTATATTAAAGTCATTTTAGGGACCATTGCAAATAAATAAATTAATCTAAAAATATATTATTATAGCCCTTTTTTAACTTGTCTTATTTTATTTTTAAACGAAAATACTTAGTTTCAAAGGAGTTTTTGTGAATGTTTAAGTTTATTCATAATTTTCGGTTATTCACATTTACCGTAACATATATAACTGGAAAAGTGTGAATAACATGAAGATGTGTGATTTCCTTTGCAAGGTTCCTGTAAAACTGAATGCTAAGTAAAAAATATGGGCAGTACTTAGGTAACTTACTGTATTATTATTATCTAGTTTAATAGTGTTCATTTAAAACTAAAGTTACCGACCTATCATATCCACATTGTTATTATTTATAGAATAGATATGGCTAATATTTTTAAGCCTACTATGACAAAGTATAATTTATTGGAACCAAACCTTTTACAAATATCACTTATTAGGAGCATTAAAAAATAACCAATATACAAAAATGAGTTTGCATTAGGACCCATCTTCTATGACAATCTGGTCCAAACAAAGTCAATGTTAAGTTTATAATGCTTACTTTTTACTTACAACTTACTTAAAAACTACTACTTTTTTACTTTTTCTTTTTACTACTTAAGAATATTCTACTCTAGCTTTTATTAACCATATCCTGATAGCCATAGTCGAAATCCGATTCCCTCTTAATGTACTGACAATTTAATATTAACAATAATGAAAATCGTCAGTTCATTGAACACAATAAATCACAGGTGTGCAACCATTGTTCAACATTGAATCCCATAATGGTTGGAGTATTGTTTGTGTGTGCGCAACAATTATTTATTGAACAATCAGATTATGTATCTGTTTCTCACAATACAATGACAACCAATACAATTAAAAATTTTTGACGTTCGTTAAGTGAGCTTTTAGTTCCTAAGACGAAATAAATGATTTGAATTTGAATTTGAACCGATACTCTTTATCTGTCAATGTACATTTTACATTATATGACTCCTAAAAAGCAGTGTACCTAACCTACTGTTGCAGGATTGATGTGTATTATGAGTAATTTTTTTCACCATAATAATAATAATGTATTGTATTATAAAGGTGGTGTCATAATTATTTATTATGATTTTCCTTCTCAATATTACACATAAAACAATTTATGTGCAGTTTTAGTGGCTATTACAGTTATACTGTTTTTCTTAGTTAAAATTTCACACAATTCATCTTATATAGATATATCTCCAAAGCGAAAACGGTATTGCAAAATATAAAAAAAAAATTCAAATATTTTTTTTTTTAAATTACATAATATTTTTTAATAGCTGAAAGGCGGATGGAAAGAATCAGCCGGGTCAATAGATGGAAAATGATCATCATTGCCTAGATCAATGGTTCCCAACCAATGGTCCAAGGACTACCAGTGGTCCGCAGAAGACAAAATTTGGTCTGCAAATGATTTTTAATTTTGCCGGTGTTGAGCTCAGAAATAATACTAATACAAAATTACAGAAGTTTCAGTTTAATTATTACATCTATTTTTATTACATCTACAATACCTGGTCCTGGTTGTCCCTGCTAATAAGAACAGTGGAAACGTGGTCCTTGACCAAGGAAAGGTTGAGAACCTCTGGCTAAAATAGACAACACAGGAAATCACCCAAGGTTCACCATCATAGAATAAAATATAAATTTTAATTAGTCTTCCTGTAATTCAATACAAATATAAGTTCTTTTTCTAATCAGTAAGGAAGTATGACTGTGGGAATGCACCTATTTGAGAGACAAAAGGTTGCATGAAGGTATAACGAACAAAGAGACAATTGTATGCTTACTTAAAAAAATATCCATGAGCATGGGAAAATACTTCAAAGCTGAAGTTGTATAGCAAGATGCTGAGAAGAGCTTTTTAACTTAATACAATAAAACATAACTCAAGTTTTAGCTTAACTTTTAACACATTACAATATAGTTGGTTGATAATCAGCAACTTTATTTAATTGGAGGAACTAAAAGATCCAAATTGGAGCAGCGTAGCAGAGTATTGCACACACCATACCAGGTTCCTACCCTTTTCAATATTGTTATATAGATCACAGTCTATAAGGAAAACCGATTTTACCCCATCTTTATAATTCAATTAATGTTATCAAAACGAACAATACAAGTAACTTTTTTCAGTATTTTTTATATCATATTTCATATTATTAATAAAATACAATATTCAGATTACACTTCTTCAACTTTTGGACTTGGAAATAACCTTTTAATATATCTTGATTATAACTGAACCTCTAACATAATGTTATGCATGGCTTAAAGTCAAAATATGATTGCAAAATGAAATAATACTATCACCTAACAACAATAACCTTCCATATACTATTTCTAGTCTGTTAATTATATCTAGAACTGTATCTTATTGTTAGTCTTGAGAATTTAAGATGTGCAATAAAAGAGTTATGATTATAGTACCATACTATAATTTACACTACATTAAAATAGATTAGTATGTATTTGTTCATAGATATGTATTCTATGTTAATGTCTGGATATAATACTAATTCTCAAGAACTACAAATAATGTAGGTAATAGTTTCAATGGGCAACATTGATTTTAAGAACCATAACATAACAAAAAAAATTACATTGATTGTTACGATTTATACGTAAATGTAAAGTCAACAATATTTTATTATATTTATTTAGTATCTAGAGATATAACGTGTAGTATCTAACGATATAATTGCAAGCTTCCACTGACCTGTTTCCGAAGTTGGCCCTCCAGAACTCCGCAGCGTCACTCTTCGTAATGCGGAACTGGTCGCCGGCAAAGGTTCCATTAGGAAACATCGCCTTCAACTCACTTAGCATATGACTAAACACCAAACTCAACTTCGTCAAATTACGTCTATAGTGAGAATTCTCATCAAACATCTTCTCTTTACCTTCCTTGAACAACTTGATCGCTTGCTTACATTTACGTATCAAATTGATTATAAACATGTTAAAATGTTCGTTATTATTCAACTCCTGCATATTGTCCTCGTACTTCGAGTAAATAACCCGCAGTCGCTGATAGGTGTCGGGCAAAATATCTAAAATGAATGGGGGACTGTTCTTCAAATTCATCTTGTGATGTTGACATAGTTTAACCACTTTATCCATCAGCTTCCATGTCTTGTCTAGCGTTCTCTTGTCCGTAGCCAGCTTGGTCGGACATACCGCGTCCGAGAAAGCACCATGCAACTTCGAAAATATCGAAGATATATTTTTCTGTTGTGATTTGTGTCGAGAGGCGGCCATTTTGAACGGTCCAATGACATACAAATGAAAATAAGTATTTATATTAGCACACTCAATTTAAAGCACTTTCATCACTTAATAATTAGGTAGTCTAACGCGTGTTTTCTCATTATCACATGAATGGGCCACATTTACGACGCGATTTTACACACCAAGCGACAAGCGCTCACTCACTGACACATCTTCGACGCGTATGACAATTTTGTTTTTGACAATCACTGACAAATCGGTTGACGGTTCGGTCGGAACGGAACTACTCGGAAGGCCACAAAAGGAGGTTTGGTTGGAGTTCGGATGAGAGGTTGTTTGCGAGTTTTTAGTGTTGCAATATCAAGAACATTCGGACTGTAAAATATTCACAGGCATCGTTGTGTGAAAATATTACACTTCAGTTTTTCCTTACAGGTTGACGCAGACTTATCAAAATGGTACCAGTTAATCGTTACTCTAGCCCCGCGTCATAATATTAATTAATATATTTATGTATAAACACTTTGCAACTACCGGTAATGTTACCGGTTATCTCGGATTTACACAACCAGTGTTCGAACAGCGTTGCCGACTTAGAGCACCGGCCTGCACCGGTGACTGACTAAAGCTGAGCTATTGCTCTTTATATTATAAAGTCTTCTAGTATTTTTTCTTAAGGGAAACATGGGACTATAAAATTAGGTATTTTAAAAAATATTGTCATTTTCTTAAATACCGGTTAAATGAACAGTTTTCAAGGCTACGCTACAACTATAAAAGAAACGATTTCTTATTATACTTATTAAAATATTATCTAAAACCAGCCTTATAAATATGCTTCTGACTTTTTAAAATAATTTACAATATTTTTTTTTGTATTAAGAGTTTTTTAATAATGGCAACTATTGTATGCGACTCTCTTTTAAAACAGTGTAATTTTTGTCTTCAGAGACATCTGTTAAAAAGTATGTTCAAACTATTAGGTTACTTGATAGAACTTAAATTTAAGATATGATAAGAGATGGCGCTGAAATACTTAGAAATGTGTAGAATTGCGTGAATTATGACGAAAATTGGAAATAAATTAAAATTATTTTTCAGATTAATAGTTATGTTAAAAATATAGTGAGTTTAATTATGTAGATCTCTTTCTTCTTCTTTATATTTTTTTCTGAGTTTCTGACGCCATCTATGTTTACTTGTGGTGACTAACTCTTTTAAGATCTTTGTCAACGCGGTTTTGCTTTTAACTATATTCGACAGAGGGCGGTTAAATTATAAAAAAGGGATCAGAAAAAAGTAAATAAGCAGGTCCTGGTATGTAACGTAATTATTTTTTTCATAAAACTATTACATTAAAATTCTGTTTTACATCAGTCTTATAACTAAAATCAGTTTGCATTTTGAGTTTTAGCCATAAACATAATTATCTTATTTATTATGTCTGTGGTTTTAGGTGTGAAATATGTTTTTGACCTAATTTTTCTTCTAGAAATTAATGATTTTATTCTTCATCATATTCGTCATTAGCTTCAGTTGTGGTGGTGGTCGGCTTACGTCTTTTGCTGTGCCTCTTTCCTTTTTTACTATTTCTGGAAGTTAAAAATACTGTCTTAATAAAAACTTTGTCCCTAAGCTTTAATGAAATTATAGGTACCTAATTAAGTTAGCGTATATAATTTATATTTCAGTTAAAGTTAAGGGAATAAAATAACATTTATCGTTAATAAAACCCCATTTGCAATAAATGGGGATGGGAGAGCAATTAATATCAATCAACCTTGAATATTTTTGGAAGCATTAAACCTAATATTAGGTACCTAACATTTTGTTATTATTACATTACCTACAACCACAATTATCCACTGTTAGGTAAGTGTAATCTAATTAGTATATTTTTGTAAAAGATAAGAGTTAATCACGTGTTTTGTTTTGGATATAAATAGCCCACAGACCAGCCATTTGGAAAGTATCTGGGTATAGGTCTTTTACCAATTTCATCATTATTCTTTCAGGATGCAAGAAAGGTCCAAAAATGTGCATCTCTAGCAGGAGATTTTTATGATATACCCAAAACCTCCACATTATACTTAGGTAGGTATTTCGTGGGTGTCATGGACAACATAAATACACGAAGGACACACACAGAGACCGAGATTACACATAATCTGACTCGCTGGAAATTGAACCCAGGATCCACCAAACAGTGGTTCAGCGTAGCTAGAGCCCTCATACTTTTAATAAGAAGAAACAAAAATTAGCACATAAAAATAATTATAATTAGTTGAATAAGTTAATTGGTTAATCAAGAAACGTACATAAATAGATAAACAAAAAGTTTACTTTTCAAAATCACTGCAAGGATTCGTCTCGTACGCGTTGAATTTCAAAATAGATCCTTTCACTCCAATAAGAACATTATCAGCTGAATCCATTGCGAATGTATTAACGCCCGTCACATTAAAGTTTCCTAAATGTCTCGCGCTAGCACTTTCAGAGTCAATAAGATACAAGTTGCTATTCTCATCCATACCAAAAATTTCATCAGATCTGCTGACGAACACACCAGTCATTTTATCACTCGGTAGACCTTTAATTTTGATCGGAATACTCTGTCCGTTCTTCAGAACGTAAGACGTTTTGGTTGCTACGAAAAATATGTTGTTTCTCGTGTCAATCGTCAAGCCATGTCCATTTGGAATAGCTGAGAAAGTCTCCTGTTTCTGTCCTTCATTGGTGATTTTATGGACTCGATTTTGTGGCCACGTCGCTATATACATAGTATTTCCATCGCTATTAACAGCGATATACATGACGTCTTCACCCAAAGCGGTGTAAAGTTCGATGGATCCGTCATCTTTGTATTTATAAACGCCGTTATCGGTGGCCAAATAGACAATATCATTGAGGTTATCAACCGAAGTTGACTGACCCAATCCGGCGACTTTGATTATTTCTGACTCTCCACTCGGCCGCAAAATTTGTAAGCTCATCTTCATTTCCTCACTGATCAGAGTATAAAATATGTTTCCTGTCTTCCAATTGATGCTCATGTCTGCAGGAATGCCGCTGATGTTTTTCTGGTCTTCGAGGGAGTAGAAAAAGTTATTGAAGTTGAATAAAGTTGCGCAGAACTGCTCCTTATTTTTCTGTTTCAGCATGCCCTGCCTTGTCATCACTGGACTGGCGATCGTTATTGTTATAAGATACAGGAGAATCGCAACTGTTTTTTGGTCCATCTGTAACAAGACATTGTCAATTTAATGTATGTTCCATGTGCTAAAGTTTTATTTTGAAGTAGTAATAGATAAGTTTAAGGTTTTTGAGACACTTAGCATAAGATTGGAGTCATGGACGGTAAAGAAAATTGTATTCTTGTAAATAGGTGAACATTTACGATCTTATTGTGGTCTAATTGGTATCTCTTATTACCTAGTAGAAAGGCTGCTAAAACATAAGCCATCCCATCTCAATTTACATTTTACAAACATTATTATTTGCAACGTAAATGGCCTTTATAATGTAGGTAAGTGTAAAAGCACCGTTACAAAGTGTAAAATTTTAATTTACCACTTGTAGGGATCAACTGAGTCGTAAGCCGTATGGGGAGAAGTTTGCTTATTATTAAGAATGGTAGCATTTCCACGTGCATTTCTTTTCGGGAGAAAGAAGCATAAAACGAAATTGTAGAAATGTAGTTAGACAGACAATATAAAACACAGATTGCAACAAACACGATTTGATATTAACCTAAACAATGTAAAGATATAAAACATACCTTGTTCCCGTTCTTTTAAAGATGTTTTTCGAACAAAAAAACAATTCCAGTCCCAATGCGACTTTCCTCCGCACAATGACGACCAGACTGAAAGAGTACTTCGATGTTATCAATTTATATAATTAATAATGATTTATCTCGAATGCATGCGTACAATTTGTTTACCGAGAACCGGCAATGTAAACATAAACAAATTTGTTATTGCTTTTGTTACCATTAACATTTCTTGAGTAGTAAACAAGGAAAGTATTTGTAACATACATTCCAAGAACGGAAGTCGTGTGTCGTACCTACGCTGATGAAATCAGAGTTGTACTAAGTACTGTCTACTAGATTAATAACAGAAATTACTAGAAGAAGATACCCATTTATTCTGACGTCTTTCTTAAACATTTACAAAATGAGAGTTCGAAAAAGACGCATAGAGAAGAAACTATATCAGTTACAATATTTAACAGCAAATGTTTCTACGTATTACTATTTGAAGCTTTCTTAACGCTCAGGTAAATAAACTCAATTTATTCTATTATAGCGGATAAAATGTTAGGATTTTTTCAGATTCTAATTGATATTGGGTTGAGCGGGGTTTTATAGAGCCAGGGGTAAGTCTTTTTCTATTATGGGAATATTTGCTTCGGCACAATATACCCCTGGCTCTTTCTACCCCACTCTCCCCTACTGATATCTAATGTAAATTTTATACAAAATCTGAAAAATTCTGCCGTCTGCGTTAGGTCAGAATTTGAATTAGGAATAATGATCCCTGATGCGAATCGTTTGCGTTTCTTTTATAGTGTAATATAGTCTCTCTATATTATGCTATTTATATCGTATGCCTCTGTACTCCTGTACCTGTATGTACCTGTTCTATGACCATAGTCCCTATCGCTTCCATGGCAACAACCGATTTTCCTAGTTCGAGAGTTTGAGAGACATCATTTTTCACAGCCCCGCGTCATGGGCGGTAATGAATGAAACTCCTTTTCTTTCCAAACTTACAGTCGCAGTTTCATAGAACTATTCTCACCCTTACTCCACAGGAATAGGGTTCAATTATCAGTTTACAAGCCGTTTTAAGTTTTGTATGCGTAGCGTAAGACGGCTGCTTTAATTTGAGCTTCGATAGCGTAGTTTCGCGAAGGGGTGGAGAGGGGAGGTGGTTCATTTTATACTGGTCACCTTAATTTGAGTATTATGGAAATTTTTTAAAGGTAACGCGAGGAATGGACGGCTAGGAAAAGGAGATAGTGGTTGCGAACAATTTAGCCGTTTCGCAGAGGGTTTGTTCTACTTTTTCTTTCAGCGACGTCTGTTTTTCACTGCATTATCCTTTCGGCGTTTTCCGCAGTTCTGTTCATTTGTTCCTAATGGTCTCGTTTCTGTCTGCTTCAGTGAAAATAAAATTAAGTTTAACGCGATGCAATTTGACAACTTTCTACGTCTTAAGGATAATTGCAGTGTGGGTACTTTAATAAACACGTAGGTATAAGTCAGTGTATTTAAATAAATATTTTTTTTTCGATACCTGTTAATCTTCAAAATTCGACCGATTATGTTAAACAATTAGGGGAATTTTCCACCTTACCTCTGCCGTTAAGTAGTAGGTACTGCACAACAACCCCATGTAGACTTTAACTATGCCAAAATTCACTTTTTTTCCGTTACATCTGTTAATTCATCTCTGTAGATAAAACATTAAGGTAAGGTGCATAAATTGTAATCGAGAAGTATTTATTACCTAACCTAAAGTATAGTCACTGTAAGCTAATGTATAACTACTTCATAGGAAGTATTTATCATAATAATAATTTTAGTTGCGTAATTCACGCCCTTTAATTTCTACATTAACAATGTATCATAGATGCATAAACAGGTCAAATAATTACTTGCAGAAAATTGGCTACAAATAGCTAGTTGCACAAAACTATTAGCACCAATAATGGAGTATTTATTTAGGGACAATAATTTATTCTGCGACAGCGTCTTACTGGCGCCAAAATGCGTCGCAAGCGCAGACGATATGACATGTGCATTTAATGTGGATATGCTAGGAAATGTCAATAAATTAATCATTTAGTCAAGAAGTACTTGTAACATAAAAAAGTTAAAATTAAATGGGACGAGGTGTTATAAAACTGTCTCAAGCACAGGGGGTTTTTAAATAAAGTTGTCTAAATTCACCATAATATTCCCCCAGAGTTAAAGGACATAGTTTCTCGAAGATATTTTTAAGACACGGTCATTCATACCCATCTAAATTCTTTGATAAAAAATAGATAGCCATGAATAAGTTTATCTTATTTTGTAGCAGACAGTTTCGAACGTGAAAGTTAATTTAATAATAATCTAATAACATTAATAGATATTGCCACAGTTATTGTTACTCAGACGAAGAAAAATATTGTTAATTTGGTAAAATTCGCAGAATCTATATAATTTGTATCCTTAATAAAAGCTATGCTAGTAAAGATTGCTTTATTGAAATTGGTTTGGAAGGCTGTGATTTTCGGCGAATTCCTATTTGTTAACAAAACGGGTGGCTTTACCTATTTTTATTAGTATTTTACAATACGTTTGTATTAATATTCTGTTATAAAACGGGGTTATTTTCCCTTTTCTTCTCCTCCATTTTACCATGATGAAATGGAACCTATATAAAAAAAATATATCTTTATAAAGGAATGATTTTGTATTTGAATTTTACTAAATTGTAACGATTACAGCATTACACCAAAAACTTTGTAACGATATCTTGTACTCTTACTAAATAATTCAATGTTCTAAGTTCAATTCCCTCTGGTGCAGACTACAAACTGGGATCCCTTTGAGGGAAACTATAACTTCAAGTTGGTGTGTTAGTGAAACTTTTGTTTAGTAATATACGAGTATCAACGTTATATTGCACCTGAGTTATGGAGACTTACGTTTACCAGTTTATAACTATTAAACTATAAACTTAATATATTATACAATAAGGTTCTTTTTTGCGATTTAATTGCTTGAGTATTTAACTATCAATTTATTAATATAAGGAGGCATTAAAGTGTCAAGTCTCTTAATCAGTATTTTAGTGTTCGGTTAAAAACTTTATCAGTAAATGTAACTTGATTTCTTAAATACTTTTAGTTCAAAATAAGCAAAATAATGGTTCTGACTTCTTTGGTGACTACCTAAATATATATATTATTTTTTTTTATCTCCATACCATGATAATTGTAATGTCCACGTAACTCTTTCGTGAATGTTTAGTTTAAGCTACATTTAGTACGCGACTTCGTATGCTTTGGCATACACTAAATGTATTTATAGTTAGTATTTATGGCATAGCATGAATTTATGACGGAATACTAATACCACTCCGTATAGATTTTTCTTCATCCATTCGTACGTTTATTAGTTTATCAATCTAAGTATTACATTAATTAAATATTGGGACTACAAGACTTAACCCCGTTATTGTTACGTCTCTTTTAATTGTTTAACTTTAATTAAAACTATTAAAACCTGAAGGTTTAAAAAAAAATCAGGTACCTAGTGTATCTCCTAAAATCAAATCAACTTCCTACGTAACCAAGTTTTTGGAGCATACAAAATGCAAAAATTGGAGGCCACAAACAGACAACGAAATAAAATGATATTGTAATGTCATTATAAGTCGAAAAGCTAGTAGAATTTGCGTAGGTGTATAAAATAAGGTCGTATACTGTCTCGCGCGAGCGGCGGCTCTGAGATGTTGTTACGTACACTCCAACAGACAAATAACGGGTCTGATATATCAATTATGTTCAGTGTTAAAATAAGTAGGTACTGACAAGTACTTTTCTTCCTAACCTACTTTGAAAAACGAGCTTTTTGATGCGTCAGCATTTTTTATTAACTGATAATCTGCTAAATAAGTCATCATAAAAAAAAAACAAAAAACCTGACTGCTCAAAATAAGGGTTTTTATTTAATTATAGCTTATATTACTGTCACAATGGCGACGAATTACATGGTGTAAATTCGTCAAGCTGTTTGGGTTGTAGAGCATGATAAATAAATAGACATACATACATAATCATACGTTCAAAAAGCCTTCTTAAAAAATTATATTTTCGTTAAATATCATTATAAGATAAAAAATTTTAATGTTTTATTATCTTCACCTACCACCGGTTTTCGATTTTTTGCTCATTCTATTGAGCACTTTCATTTTTTATGGTAATAATTAATAATCAGTTACATCAGAACTATCAAGATATTAAAAAAATAAAAGCTCAAGCAGTAATTTTTAACTTTGGTCAACATTTTTAATAAGTTCCGTTTCGCCTAGAGTGACCGTACTTTATTGGGTGACATTTAGTACCTACATACATGTTTTTGGACTCACGTGCTTCAAAATCATCATTATAATACTAACTCATGATGATTATGCAAAACTCTAAGCAGCCGTTCTACCATTGTTTGGTATATTTCTAATCCGCCTGCTAAATATTATGCGAATATATTATAAATATTATAATATTGTAATATTCCGACGGTATCAGTGCTTGGCGCCTGTCTATAGTCACATTTTATGTAGGCGTTACTTCAATTGTATCTTAGACCACGAGTTTATTGCTTGAACTATTGCAAAACTATACGGGAATTAAGGCAGGTTCACATACATCGAAACATCATATCATTGGTACTTATTTTTAGTGAAACTAGAAGACCCGCTCTGTAGTTATAACTCAGTCAGAAAGCATTACTATGATGGAATACGTTACAGCGCTATCTATTATATTAGAAAAGGAATTATTTCTTAGTAATATTGTGCATAAAAACTTGCTTTGTGCACTTCTCTTCAATTTAAACTATATTATTCTTAAAAGGGTACCGATAGTGGAATCTTTCATGTAAATTATATGTATACCGTATCACGTACCTATCTATATACATATATCCAGTGGTTATATAAAGTTGTAAGTACTAACGGTGCTCTTAGGTCGTAGCATACCTAAACTTCAAAGAGAGAGAGAGAGCAAAAAACCTTGTTTCTTTGCTTTTTTCTTCTAATCTGAGCTTTCGAAGCTCGTCTCGCTACTCGAAGCTGTGAAGGTCAGTAGGACCAACGATAGATAGATAGATTACATCAAAACAACACAATACGAATATAAACCGAATGTAAGCCCGCTCCTAGACGATGTGGGCGAAAAGGTACAAAGGCTATTAGATTTAACAGACACGACCTTTACTGAATAACCTATTGTATTTGAGCGTATTCAGAGTTGGTCAAAACAACCAATGATAACTATCAGTTAATTTGTTCAATTAATAACATAATAGCGTAAGTAAACTGCTTAATTAAGCACTCCTACTTTAAGTACTTCAAAAAGACTATTGGTTTTTCAAATATACACTTAAATAAAATCCTAGCATACATTGTGTTTGTCACCGAACTGCTCCTAAATGACTGGACCGATTTTAGGAAAAAATGCGATGTAGTTTAGGGGAACTGAATATGGTTAAGGGGCACAGTTGAACCCGGTAGGAGATGCTAATGTCAAAGTACTTCAAGGGACCTGCTAAACTATTAAAATTATCACTACGCCGTCATAGCAAAATTTCCAATGTATTAAGTATAATAGTTAGGATAAGCAAAAATTTAAGGCCTGGAAAACCTAATGTGGAAAAAGTACATGAAAATATTTATTCATTTCAAAGCACCATAAGTCTGTGACAACCCTAAAGTTTATTATTATTCAGCATTATACTTATTAATTTGAATAACTATCCTCGAGTACAGATATTTATGCCTTTAAACGGTGCATATGACCTCGTGGATTGCAACATTGAATAGACTATGTAAACGGGTATTTGATTTATTGTATAGCCCGTTTTGGTCATATTGCGTTGAATTAATTGATTGTCCAAGTAATATTAGGCATTGCCAAACTTGTTTTGAATTATTAACTTGCCATTTTGTTTTTCAAATATCTTGAGAAGGATCTGGGTCCTATTGCCTTATGTAATGAACAATTGAATTCTTTATCTGGGGAAATCTTTGATTCATTTGCATGTATTTACTAATCATTGTTATTTGCTCTTCATTTCAGATCAATACTTTTAGTTATCTAGACCAATACCTTATCAAGATTAGTGTCGTATAGGTTAATTGGTGCTGAAGTTCAGATACTTCAAGAGACCAGCCAAACTACTAGGTAATGAAAGGTCGCCATTGCAAAAGTTGTCCAATCTGATGAGCATTTATTAATGATACATGAAAATTTAAGGAAGTACCTGATGTTTAAAAATGTGGGATTAATCAAGCAAAGAGACCAGCCAAACTACTAGGTAATGAAAGGTCGCCATTGCAAAAGTTGTCCAATCTGATGAGCATTTATTAATGATACATGAAAATGTAAGGAAGTACCTACCTGATGTTTAAAAATATGGGATAATCAAGCAATAAGAGCATAGATCCAAAAAAAAAGAATAGACAGAGCGAATGTATACAATTGCTACTAAATAAATGACGCACAAAAATCTTTTACTCGCTTGCCCTATACTACCGAGCGGTGGGCTTCATATGGTCGAACTATATGGTCGAACTCCTACATGTTAACGTTCGTCACTTTTCGGCTTATGGCTCCGTCTATTCTTTTTTATGGGTCTGTGTATAAGATATATAATACAACATTTATGTTGTAAAACAACGTCTGGCGGATCTACAATAATTTCCTGTAGCTGACATTCTTTGTTCTTTTAAGGAATTGTAATATGTATGAGTAATTGTAATGATCTAAGTACTCAAAACGTTGATAACCGTATCTTTGTTGGGAATAATTCAAATATAACAACCGGACGCTAGTGACTCACGGAACCTCTAATTTGTATGGATTTAGTTTTTGCTTCTCCACTGTTTTCGGTGTACTGCGTGATTATGTGTGCACTAAGATAATCCTCTGAGGTGCAAATAAGTATGGCGTAGGACTCTTAGATATTTAACGCATTAAACCAAAGATCTATCCAGAATTTGCAAGGTTTAAACTTCCTTAGGATTTTGTTTTTTCAAAGTTTATTGAGAAACAAAGGTAACGTTAAATCATTGTGACTAAACTTTTTATTTTTTTTATGTAATAGGAATAGAAAAAGAGCGTGCTGTGCCATCATCTTCTTTGGTTTGTGAGCATCTGTGAGAATCCTAATATTTACACTTCTTGAACTGTGGTCCATAGGTATAAGTGACCATGTATTTAGAAGCGAGAAAAGGAATTATAGGGTACAGAAGACAGAATGGGTAATAGTTATTTTAAGGCAGCTTCTTGAGCTTACGTGTAGAAAAACTAGACGGGAAAATGTCAAAACTAAAACGCTAACACACTCACACCCCCGCAGTTGGATTCTCTGTGTCGCGGTGGCATGGACAACACAAATTACACATCACTAACATCCATGACCCGAGAACAAACATTTATCTTTCACATAAATGTCTACCCCGGCCGGGAATCGAACCCGGGACCCCTCGCTTCGCTGGCAAGGTCACTACAAACCAGTTTACGGGGTCGTCAAACTTATTGGTTGAGACATTTCTCCATCCACCCGCCATACAAAAATTAATAAACGTCTAGAACAAACTCCATACTAACCTAGCCCCATCTCACTAACGATGCAAGATTCGGCGCAGCATCCGGTAATTACATCCATCTGGGTTACACCTCTACCGACGCACGCAGCCATAATTGCATCCACAATCCCATAGCTACCACAATCTGCAGCGGCGATCTACTTGTGTCGACAACGTGAACTTACATTCTGGATACTGAATACATTTCACGTAAGAGGATAAGGAGACGAAGAAGTAGGAACCATTCTTTATCTATACTAATATATAAAGCTGAAGAGTTTGTTTGTTTGTTTGTTTGAACGCGATGATCTCAGGAACTACTGGACCAATTTGAAAAATTCTTTTAGTATAAGATAGTCCATTTATCGAGGAAACCTATAGGCTATATAACATCACGCTATGATGAAAAGGAGAGGAGCAGCAAAAAAAAAATTCCAGAAACGGGAAAATTACGCGGGCGGAGCCGCCGGCGACTTCTAATTAGTTATAAGTCACTCCACAACAGCAGTTAATTCAATGCAAAATACAACATTAAGGTACTTCATTCAATGCTGTTGTTTCAGAGGTATACATGCAAATGAAAACTAACAATGATTAGTGACTAGAAAAAAACTTGATGGCAATAAGTTTTGGGGGAAAAGACCAAAAATTGTATAGCCTACGTCACTTGCACGGTTAAGACGAATTCAGTGACATATAAAATGTTGAAATCCTGTGGCCAAATGATGTGGCCAAATGTGGCCTGAAGCTGTATGCCGAGCCAAAGAAATAGACACACAAACATACACACATTTCAAAAACATTACTCCCCTTCTAGCACAGTCGGGTAATAACTACCCCCAATTCCCTCTCACTCCTAAATCACAGCGTTTGGTAATTGATAAATCTGTGTTATTCCACCAACAAAGCGTGGCTCGGTATAACAGGAAAATCGTATTATTGCCGGCCGAGTCGGCAGGAACGCGCGGCATCAATGCATTTTCTATGCGACTGATGGGAAGTATTAATCGAATGCAAACCACTATTGGTTTCTGAATTCTAAATGCCGCCGAACGTGAAAGGCTTCGTGTAACCATGAGCGGTAGCGTACCTGCATACAATGTAGGTATACAATACGTGCAAAATAGTATCAGGCAGGAACTTATAGAAACGTACTGAGTTCTAGAACCAATGATATTTGTAAAATTCACGTGTCCGACCGATTGTATATCCGTATTGCATTTTGTTGTCGATTCAGAAAATTGGATGATTCACTTATTTCATTTTGGTGTGTGACAGTGACCATAATATCATCAGTCTGCTAATTTACAAATGCTTAAACTAAGTATCAATTGGGTCTCGGCAGAATAAAACTTTTCGTCCATGTCAGAGCTCTTTAGCGAAATAAGGGTAGATTCTAAAATTGACGTGTAGTGATACCTACATGAATAAATAAGTTGTTAATTTATAAAGTCACAATGATTATTTAATCTCAATAAAATCAAACTGTAATCACAACGACGAATTAGTTAAGTTACCAAAATCCCGATGGCGTTAAAATCAAAAAGCTATCTAAAAGAATTTTAGAATATACAATCAAAATACAGTTACGTAGGTACCAGGAGCGCATACTCGCGGAGTGTTTGTGTGAGCGGCAAAACAATATTTGTTCCCACTTTTAACTGCCCTCTATATTTCCACAGCGAGAACCCTGTTTCCTCTGTCCTCAATGCGGGACTGTCCGCTCGAAATATCTGCCTATTTTTAGTGTGAATTGAAATTGCAACCGATAGTAAACTTCAAGTACATATTTGAAGCGGTCGTGGGACTAGTGGGTTGGAAATTTTATTCGCGTACATTTTTACTAGGAATTGCAAACGTTAGCTTAGTAAAGGTGATTACTTTTTACAGGTTTCGATGTATTACCTAACGTTGTGGAACTGATCTGTATCCTGTGTTATGAAGTCCACAAATCATTGTTATTATATAAAAAGTTAAAGACAATTATGTAACTAGCGACGGGCTGTAATTAGTTTGTCTTTAGAATCTTTACATCTATTTTAGATAGTTATACTAGAACCTATTGTGCCAGTTTTAGTCCAGAATAATTTAAGACGTCTCTCAAACACAGATTAACTTATCAAATCCAACAGATAGGGAACCAAAGCCGCTGTATGGGAACAAGAACTAATACGAAGGCTGGGCTCGTAAATTTTGATGTACGTCGAAATGAAGTGAGCGTTGCGGGGCGAATATCAATACTTACGGCTACTCGCTCGTACGAGATTAAAATCGTAAAAGTACGTACGTGGGGTCTAGATGAAGCGATTTAGAGGCAAGAGGAATACAATAAGGATGGTGAAGGTAGGGTAAATGGAAGGCTAATGCGTAGTACGAAGCCTTCGTCTTGTAATAGCGTGGCATATGTACAGTGTTACGGTTGCCTGTTACCGTTATGCCGCAAGTACGATTCTCTATCCTTAATGGGGTAATTGGGGGTAACGAAGGATGGTATCGGTCGATTTTGTAAGTAATTATAGGTTTAGTAATGAAGTTGTAGTAATAGTGTATTCGGAATTTACAAAGGCTGTTTTGTCCGCCTCTTTGTCCTCGACAATGAATAGATTAATCGCATTATTTATTTGAAAATATTCTTAGTTTGAAGATAAGACATTTTATAATAGTTTCTACTGCGTTTTTGTTTCGTAAATGCCGCATGAAATATGCATTAGGTTCAACATGAAAATCAAAATTCACCCAGCAATAAGCATAGCAATTTATTTTAAATCTGGTCACTAATTCAATATTATAATTTCCAGTGATCTAGTTAATCAGACCAATTTGAATAATGTTAAACATATGGAAACATATTAACTGTAATTTAAATTTCGAACTCATTTAGGCTATTACTAAAATTATATTTGGATTTAAACATATACATTGTCGGAAAAAATAACGAATTGGTCGGAAAATTGATTTATGGATTGTTTGTTTAAACCTGTAGGTAACATTTTCTAAAATATTCTCGCACATTTTAATAGCAGCGCAAAACTTTAACAACCACTAATGACAAAAAAGGACGTTGAATCAGTCGGTTATTTGGCAATATGCTGGCCGCATAGTTCAAATAACAGGTAATCAAAAGGGAAGAAATTTTCTAGAATGGATATCACGTCTTGGAAAACGGAGTAAAAGATGGTAACTAACTGTATAAATTGACGACTTTAAAAAGACAACGGTCATCGACTGGATTCAGAAGGCACAGGACCAGTCAGAGTGGCGCAGGTTGGAGTAGGCCTAAGCCCAACAGTGGACCAGTAAAGACTGATAGATAAACATAAATTTCTTAAACAGAATTCTTTTACTATCATAACGGCCATCCATTCAACTTCAAATCGATAAACTTTATTCTAACCATCATCGGTTAAAGCTCCGATAAGGAAATATTCTCCTTATTCTCCGTTAGAATGTCGTAAATCCAAGCCCAGTTTTTTCGCTAAACAATAATGAACCAAAAGAGGTTCCCCGTACCCCAGGGACTAATAATTGCGTACATAACTTACGCTCTTATCGTGTCATTTTTGCAGAACCCTGGGAATTCCGTCGGTCCCACATAAGCCTTTGTCCCTCACCAATTCAATTTACTGATAAGGGAAAAGGGGGTAAGAGGTCATTTATCGATAAACAGTAAGGCAAATATTAGCTTTTGATCAAATATTATCGGGATTGTGAAAGCGATTTCTTCTGCATAAAATTAGCACCTCATCCTTTTCCTCGAAAAGGGAAGGTGGATTTAACATTAATTGGTAATTGAAGTTTGTTGTTCTTTTATGGTTTTCAGCCTTTTCAGGTCATGTACCGTTTATATTATTTGTAGGCTTTTGAAAAATAAGATATTATGATTTAAGTACTTCACATTTGAATACCTTGTTCAGAATTATACAAGCACGAATATGAGAGTTGTCATAATAAAGATTACGTAAAATGTTTTTGAACTTAAATTGAAAATGTACCTACATAATTACCAGAGTATTCAATTACGACAATGAAATCGCTACATACTCCACGTAAATTACATCATAAATAAGTCGAATATTGTTGAACCAAGTTTCGAAACTAAGTGTAACGATGTGCAGGTATCAATTTCTATAATAATACACCTGAGTTTTGTTAGACAAAGTAATTGGTGAGTGAGGTCAGTAATCCAGCTCTGGCCGACGATATCCGGCCAATATGTGAACTAACAATACGATTGTAATCGAAATTTATTGCGCGTCAAGTTAAACGCTGAAGCGATTTCAGATTTAAGTACTTAGATGCTACAAAAACTGTATTTTCATAAGATTTTTTAAGATCTCTTTTCCTCTTCTCTTTTTTTTGCCAAAGAGGCATGTTTTTATAATAGAGATTTTAATATTATGAAAATTCATGGGCAATGTTGACAATTTATCATAATGTGGTTCATCTGTTTGGCCATTATCATGCTTCTGATGATGGTATTAATTCCGTAAGTCGACGATATTCGGGCAACATCGTGGTTGTGCCTTGGACATTCAGGAAGAAATTGGGCCAGCGAAAAATTACGTTACGTTAATCAAATTTAGCTAAATATCATTGAAAAATTGCAACTTAGACTCAATATACTTGCAGTAGTATAATTTTCATAGCGAGTGAACAAAAATTATTTTTACACACCCACCTGAATTAAATAGTTAATTGGGAAAATATCTGAGTATTTGGGAATCAATATTGAAACCCATAAACCCTACCATGAAATCTAAATGAAAACGTAGCTGTATTTCCTTAACACTATGCTAATATTAAAATCTTTTGTTCCACGCTTAAGCCTCTAACTTGAAGCAAGCGACCAAACTTGGTAATAATCTCATAGGCCCAGTTACAATCGCCAATAGTTCTCGTAGAGCAAGCCTTATTGTAAGACCATTGATTGTAGATCACTACCACTTGAGAGTTATTATGAGCATCGTTTATAAATAATACCTATAATATAATAATAAATACCTATAATATTTGATAGCGGATGATATTAATATTTTATTATACGTAATTGATCGCGATATTACTTTCAGGTTTGATAGTTTTCCTTGTTTTAATAAAATCGTAATTCTATTACGAAAAGATTGGGGCGAAATAACAGTTAGTATATTCGTCTCTTTTACACACTGGTTTTGCTTAAGTGTTTTAGAGAGAGATAAGTATAAATACGTAACTTGCACTGACCCAATATGGAACCAAATGTCGTATTTCGTATTTATTTTTTGGCTCAACGAAGATTTGTACAACGTTTCAAAAAAAGCTGTGTTTCAAATCTGTGACTTTCTTTTTTATGATCCAATCCATGGATTCTGAACCCCAAGTTTCTAAAAAGATAAATCCTTGCATAGGTTAGGAATCGAACCAGGATCATTCATAAATGGCAGTTGTACCTACCGCGCCAACAACGTCATTCTAAACAGACAACAAAGCCTTAATGATATCTTAAAAACACAAGTATTATGTAAAATCATACCATGCTATAAATTCTTAATTGCGAGATTCTATTCGAAAGGAATACTAAATTAAATTAACACAAATTATACTAAAGCTTAGCAATTACATATATGAGTAACAAGAGTTCCTTTTCATCAGTAACATGTCTCAATTAATTCTTAATTAATAAAGTTCGCGACAAACTCGGAATGTGTAACGTTCTTAATAATGTATTGATGTGAATTTATTAATGGCTTACTAAGTCCCTATAGCCCCATAACTGAGACCTAGAGCATCCTACAACCACAGAAAGAAGCACGTAAACATCCAAGAATTTTTGTCACTAGCGGTCACCCATCCACTTTCCGACCGCGCCCCCAGTTGCTTAACTTCATTGCTTAACTTGGATCGATTAAAGCTGTTCTTTGATGTTATTATTATAATTATGACATGACTATAGATACTTTGTACATAATATTATTATGTATTATTAATTATGTATATTATCGCCGACATTGTATTAAAATACTTTACTTTTATGTATAGTGAACAGTTTTATCGGTAATTAATTGCTTCAATATTGCGATGAGCAAATTTCAGCGCAATCTTTTAGCGTGGAAGCTAGCGTTTCGATAATGTACCGTGTGAAATAGTGTGGCTATGAAATCAGCGATTAAGAGCATTGCTTTAACGTAATTTACATACAACAGACTTATAGTTCTTAGACTTGTAGTTTATAGGTCAAAGAAAGGTAATATACG
>LGAG01000420.1:688445-714408 GCA_001278395.1 Lerema accius | reverse complement strand
CCAAATGCGGCAAGGAACAGCGCGACAGCGTGAAGTTGAAAATTGTGTGTTTTTAACTCCACGAGCTCAGCGACGATGGTGTGAAACAACTTTGTCTTTTAGTTCCGCAAAGAGCAAATGCTATGTAAACATAACAACAACGTCGAGTTTTACTACTCGTACCTTTGACAGTTTTCGTTTATATTTTACTAACGTTTATAATACAACGGTGTTTTTAAACACGAAAGCTAGATATTAATTAGTTGTTTTATGAGTTTTGTTTTATGCAGTCATAAAATCTCGTTCATCAAATCTCGTTCTTTTTTTTAAGATTTTTTTTACATGCCGATGTAGCAAAAGTAAGAGGACTTAACTGCGTTATTAATATTGTATAGTAAACACTGGCCTACTTTGTAACCTTAACACAGATTTATATTTTGAATCAGCTTTGAATGACGCACACAATACTACTTGTAATTTTAAAGATTTTGTACTTCAAAAGATATAGGAACCATATGACGTAATTGTTGTCGTGCCGGACTGTCATTCAAAGGGTTCTAAGATCGGTTTCCAGCGAGGTAAAAGTATGAATGATGAGTTTTAATTTCTGGTCACAGTCTAACCACGGTACAAATAATCCTAATATGGGGCTATGAGTATGTATTTATTTATGGAATCGCCTCATTGGTCGTTCGTGCCGCTGTATATCGGGACCATTTTCTTAAGAAATGCGTGGAGTTATAGACTAGAAACTTTGGTTATTTTATTACAAAAGTTGGAAGTTATTGCTTAAATTTTCTGCCAAGAGGAGGGATAAATAAAATTATTAAAATACTAGACGATACCCGCGGCTTTGCCCGCAGAAGAGTAGAATTCATCCCACGGGAACCTATAAACGAGATAAAATCTATCCTATGTCCTATTCCTGGATTCAAACTATCTGTGTGCCAAGTTTCAGCTTAATCCGTTCAATGGTTAGAGCGTGAAGGAGGGACAAACATCCAAACATCCAAATATCCAAACATCCTTACAAAATTTCACATTTATAATATTAGTAAGATTGATACATTGCTAGTATAATGCTTCAATGGTTGCTGAGCAATCCACAAAATTTTTCTGTCAATAACTTTTAATTTCATAACAAAGATTTTTCTGTACCAGTACAGTCCTTGGTAGTAAGTTTGCGCAGTTTCGACTAAAGTTCGTTGGCGTTTGTTAACAAAAGTCTTTTGTTAAGAAACAGCTCCGTTTAACTCGTCCATTGAAGCAGAGTTTTACTCCTTGACAACGTGAAAATGGACGACGGTTTTATTTTACTTCGGAAAATTTTTCATACTTTTATTGACTGGCTTTGTGTAAATCTCCCCGTTGGTTACAGCCTTTTTATTCAGCTTGAACGCAAATTGTTGTACCTACAAGAAATTTTAAGGCTTCACGTATTTTTGCTTATTTTATGGAACAAATTGTTTTTTTCTGTGTTTACGAAAAATTACACCACGTAATGGTTAATCACGTGTCGTCAAGCAATACTTCATTTAGTTTATGTAAAAAGCACATACCAAAAAATATATAGACGCAGTCTTCGGAACAAAGAAGCGTAGTAGGGAAAAACATAACTTTAATAACAAATGATAACATTTTCCTGTACATTGCTCGGCAGACCGTGTTTGGTGACATACGTCAAATCGTAAAAAAATGAAAAAAATTGACCCCACTTTTTTGTTCTGAACACTTGAGCCTATTATATTGCTTTGGTCTGAGTTAAAAAAATAAAGTTTTCGTGAGAGGAAGCGAAAAATTACTAAAACTGGAGGACCCTGCTGGAGGATCTGTGGATGAAATTCGAACATAATCCATTATGTCACCTGTATCTAAATGTTCACTATGTTTCATTATGTACCTCAATTAATTATGATTAAATTAAAGTCAAAATTAACTTTCTGTTTAATAATGTAAACGCTGCCTTACTTGAAGGACTTTAGTAAATTTTCATTACCCAAAAGTATCTTTGCGATTACTCGAGAACTGATTCCTTTCTCATTTATTTACCGACTGCATCCGTAGCAAAACCTAGCAATTTAAAAGTAGCAGAAAAGCTTGAAACATAAATTCTGTTCTAATATTAGGAAAGCTAGGTTGCCGACAAATTGCTGGCGAATTATTACTCTATTCAAATTACATCATGTTCGCTTGAAATTTATATTGCATTCTGACTCTGAGTGAGCTTCATCGTTTTCTCACATATAGGTGGAGTTTTGTGAAAAATGTTTCTTTAAAATACTTGATATTGATGTTATCTATGTTGTATGTTTAATTTTTATTTATCTTCATTTTTAAGATCTAAAGGGTCTTGAATGAAGATGAGTTCAATTACTCCTTATTATGTTTAAATTCGTCGTCATTACTCATATTATGTTAAAGCCGTTTGGGCTTCGCAGCGCGCCGACGTGGTAGGTATATGCTTCAAAACCATTACCCCCCTTCAGACACAGTCGGCTAAATACATGTTACGATATCTATCATCGCAACCCATAACTGTCCCACTGCTGGGCACGGATCTCCTTTTACAATTTGAGGGGTACGGTACATGCCATAGTCCACCACGTTGGCCTAGTGCGGATTGTCAGACTTCACACAACAACAACTTGACAATTTTACGGAGAACTCTTAGGCGTGCAGGTTTCCTCATGATGTTTTCCTTCACCGTAGAGATAATTAGTATCTAATACGCACATAACTTTTAGAATTAGAGGTGCATATTGTGGGCTTTGAACCCAGGAATTCCAGTTCGGGAGACCAACATTCAAACCACTAGGCTATCACTAGTCCAGTCTGCTTGTGACGATATAGTTTTGCATTAAACAGAAATATGATTGTTATTTTCTTTCTATGGAATTTGAACAACCCTTGCAAAACTACATTGTAGGTAGAAATGGCTTTTATATTTGAACCATTGTACCTACCTGAAGTGTACTTGTAGAAGCTTTGTCCAGCTTTGGACAATAACGCTGAATATAGAAAGTTTTAGCCTTTCTTGTAAGCTGACCTATGCCAATAATGGTTGGCTTTTGATAACAGGTCATATAACCAGCGAGGAAATAGCAAGCGATGTCTTATTTTGTAACAATATACTTTTTAATTGTAAAAAAAATAGGTACTTGTTGACAGTTTAGAAAAAGTGTAGAAACACGTTATATGAAATACAATTTAAATTTCATTGAAGTTTATTTAGTTAAAAAAACGGTAAAAAAACGGTACAAATAAAATACTTTTTATTTTATATGCAATTGTACTCTTAAATAAGGCTCTAAATATTGTTTTTAAATCAAAATACTATAAAAACTACAGTATTATTCATTCGTTCTATCGTAAAAGTAGTACTATACACTTATACTAAATAACTTAGTGTAAAGACTTGTAAAACTGACCCTTGGTAACAAAATATGCCTTAGCCCTTAATCTTGCAAGGGGCCGGGGCAAATTAGATTGCTATAAAACTGATACCTTTTACAGGGCTTCCGAGCTAGGGCTTTGAAACACTATCTAGACTCGATTAACCTAAACAAAGACCTTTTGAATGGCTAATAAATAATGGTATATCTTCCGTTGAGACTTTAGAGAACTATTTAACTATTTTTGACTGAAACTGAAGTTCCTTAGTGGTTGAAATTCGACCATGATTCATGTCAAACTCATCATCATCATCATAGACTCGTTCATTATACCTGGATGATGTCAATTGTCTATACAGAAAACAATTATTTGTACAAAAAGGAGCAGATAGATTATTAGAAGCGCGCTTCGAGTTATGGCACTTATGACTCGGAAACAATCGAATTGGAATCTTTTCTGTTGTCTACGAAAGAGATAACAAATAGAATAGATTGCATTTTTTTTAGTTATTTACTAAGAAATTATCATATCTATAATATAAAATGTCACTGACTAATATTAAAGCCTTCCATTACCTGGCCTAGTTCTAAAAGCAGCCACATTTTATCTCAAGAGGCGTTACTGAAAACCATCTTCTTTTATAGGCCAACCGCTCGTTGGCAAGGGCCAATAACTGCAGAAGTGTGTTGAAGCCTCACGCGACACTTCACGATGCACGATGTGAAATTCCGTTAGGCATGCCTCAAGAAATTTCTGAGGCTTCTCCGTCAACTTCAATATTAGTTGAGAAAGAAATAGTCTACAAGGTAAATAAGTCTTCATCGTGGTAGCAATGTTGAAATTTAATAAATGGGTATTGTGCTTAGTCACATATTAGGCATTAACTCCTCGGGAAATCCGTACTGGAGCAGCGTGGTGGAATATCTTGGCCTCTTCAGGTACGAGGAGAGATTTGTGCTCAATAGTGGGCTATAACTGCGTTGAAGCAAATGTAACATGCCTATGATGGTCATAAAGCGCTTTTGATACAACGTAACATAGACAAAGGGAACGAACTATGGGAAACTAACCTACTAAACACTAACAACCAACTATTTTACATTCAAGCGCTACAATACCACCTAATTAAAACGTCGTCTTCCAAACTCTCCAACAAGAAACCTATAAACAACTCAGTATTTCCGCATAATACTTTAAAACAATCGCGTAATTAATTTCCGCTGTGAAAACTCGAAGCGCTATAAGCTGGAAAGTCTAAAATTAGCGGTAAGTCATTTTGAAAGCCAATAAAATGCGGGCAGTGAGAACTGGGCGCCAATTAATAGACATATTTTCAACTTGGCAACTTCTGCAGAGAAACCGCACAAAACGTTACTCTTGCTGCGAGGAACGGAGCCGTTAGTATTGGATGTGATATTATTTACCTCATTGCTTAAAATATACAAAACGACCCGTTTTTGGGTCGAAATTTGACTATAGACATTGGCACTAGACCATCTCTGCTAGTACACTACCGTCTTATCTGTTTTGGAGTATTCGAGAATAGCTGAAATTCAAACACAAGTCATTATGTCAAACTACATAATATGCTTTGGACTCATTTGAAATCACTGGCTGGCAGTGTCAATGTCAAAAATAATTGTCTGTCAACGGAGCCTTTTTTGTATCGGAATATCGAGCACACAGGTAGTGTGCGTTTTGTTTCAATAAATAAATTAAATGTGTTAGTAACAGATATATTATACATGAATATTATGCACTCATATATTATGCACTCATAGCCGTACAATAGAATTGCTTGTGTCGTAAATACGAGTACCATATTATGATCTTTCTAATAAATGCTGCCTTTTAGCAGTTGAAATACTATACTCGTACAAATTAAGTTGCGGAATAATCTACCATATCAACTAGAAATATACGGATTATTTCCACATTTTCTATAGTTTGAAGCCTTCTCCGTAACTAGTTATTCTACGCTCCACCACAGAATTCAATATTTGAACAAATATTCCAAGTATTTTCGCTGCGTCGCAACAAAGGAACTTGATAAGTGACACGCTGACCACGAAAATTCCTGGCAAAATATACAACTATGTTGTTTTTATAACTTAATGCACATAAGAGAAAATACAAACAGATTTTTATTCGTTTTTAATTGGAAAAACACTCTTCAGTTTGTTTTTAAAACCGGTATTATGTGCTGTATTGGGATTGTTAGTATTTGTTGGCATTTGTAAAATGAACATTTCGAAAATACTCGTAAGAGGGTAGATAATATTTATACATTTCTTCGGCTTGCTTCTCAACCCAAGGGCTTAAAAATTTTACAATATTAATATGGGTGTTATTAGAATTATGTGTCTATTTATGAGAATGACAACACATATAAGTTGCTGTTGCAATTTTTTTGAAATCAGGTTTTCTTTTTCTGTTAATAAACACTAGTTGTTCCTGACTTTATTTCTAGAGGGCGCAATATTTAATGTGAGGTCACGTAGCTAGTAAATTATAACATGAGCTATAGGAAGCTGAATACTTTCATTGCGGTTGAACGTGGCACGCGACCGCAGATATTTACCGTTAGGGATGGAAAAGAATCCTCTACAATTCCTTTAGAATCTAGAAATGAAGATGGTGTCGCTTACTACAGAAAGTACGTTAGGGAGAAAGACCATTTTTATAAAAAAAGGTTACCATTTTTTCAAGTTAAAAAAATTATATTCCCTATTCTTTTTTAGTAAAAATACAATGTTACGTAACGCGCTGTTTGACCGCCCCACCTATGTAACGCATCAACATTTTACAAGACCCCCTACGTAATACTTGAACGAATTCTTAAAGGCAGAATTAAAAAAAATCTAAATACTATGACATACCTCAGTAATTATTGTAACAATGTATAGCCATAGAATGATTTATCGAAGATCATTCAACTAGAAGACACGCGCTAAGGTGAAAATTCTATGTACTGAAAGTTCAAATAGTAAGGCTAAATAGAATAAGTAAATATAAATTAAATAATTGTACAATTAATTTATTCATTCTAACTTGTACGAGCTACGAGTAGCTTTGATATTTACTGAGTAGAATTAGCATTCCTCAGTAACTACCGAGTTCAAGTTAGCAAGATTGCAATCCGAAGCCAATATTATATTGGATAATAAACCAAATTCTAGTCGACAAAGGGGTAATGTATTGGAAATGGCTGTTTCTGCTACAAAATGTTGAGATAACTCCTGGTTGAGTTGAGATTCATTGCTCATGTTGGAAAGTAGTCATGATTTTGAATCTCACTTTCATAATACAAAAATATATTTGACGCAGTGTTCGGAACAAAAAAATTAGGACAATTTATTTTTTCAGTTTAAATTTTCAGACTGAGACTTCGCAACAAATGAGCGTAGTAGAAAAAACATAACGTACCTAGGTACTTATCAAATGATAACGTTTCCCGGTACATTGCTCGACAGGCCGTGCTCTGTGACACACCTACGTCAAATAGTAAAAAAAAAGGAAAAAAAAATTTTTGGTCTAAGTTCGTTCAAAACAAAGAGCAACAAAATATAAAATAACAAAATCCAAGTGTATAAATAAATTATCCAAACCAAAGGACTTGCGAATAAAGTTTAACATTGACCATGTAAATTAATCGAAACACGAGTAATTGTTCTAATTAATTCCGGTTTGTCATCGCACGTATTATAGTCAGCTTTATTACAATAATTAATGTTTGTCCTAATAAGATCATGTAACTTAATGGATCCATATATTAACGCATTATTGATTGACATCCTGTCTATTAATTCGATGCATAGACAAATGAACTGTTAGACTGATAGATAGACAGGGATTAGACAAAACAGTTCTGATAAAAATATACAGATATCTTTGTCTTTCTAAAGATTGGATGCGTTTGCCTGTTCGTCTGTGTAATGGGCAAAAAAATACATTATACTAAAAGCTATGAATGTGATGTTAATCTATACCGGTATATGACTCTGTAGTCTCATTCGATAGGAAACTAAGAAAGGCAAGGTGTACAGTCACAAACATATAAGTCATAATAATCTAATCTACCAACTTCTAAACGGGATACAATCACACTCTGATTATGTGGAAATTGGCAGTCTCACCTACCTTTTTAAATTATATAGTTATTCACTAAACTTTGCATTATACAACCAGAGGCATCGGTGGATAATCCTGTCTTTTAGAGTTGGTTTATCTGTATGGTAACTTAATTTTAAACCAAGCAGTTGTTAGAACAATGTGGAAAAAGCAATATGTTTCAACAATATAAGGTTTCTATAACACTTAATTAAAGTGAGGAGCAAATGTTCCCATGCGGGTCTGAGGTTAGAACCAAGGGCTTACTTAAATAAAACTATACCTAAATAAAGTTACATGAAACTAATACGACACCGCTAAGAGTTTTTTCCCCTCAATCATAAACTAGTATAAAACCCAGGACGTTTTCCACCCAACTAACTTCTTTACATAAACTTTAGAAAATCGCTGGAGTGTAAAGCTATAGTTTAGATTTCTAGAAAAATTCTTTCTTCGTCGTTCATATTCATAGCCATGATTGTGACTATTCTGGAACAATATTGCAGGCCGGAGGGTAGTAGGGTTTCATAACTTTTATAGTTGTGAATGTGAATACGCCTCATACTTTGTTTACATATGCGATTGCAGCACAACATCGCGACGACAAAATGTCGGCATGTAGTCGTTAAGTATGAATGTAGTCGCTGCGACTTTTAAGTGATCCCACCTTCAGGGGTATTATACAAGTCTATGGTCGGTCAAATTATGGTCGGATTTAGACCACATACTGCGTCTGTAGTAAGTATAATACGTTATTATTTCATCATACTTAAATGACATTCAACTTTCGCTTAGCCTAACAAGATATATTACGAAGAAGATATTAAAATATTGACACAAGCAGAATAGATCAATTTTCTCATACCAAAGTGTGCTTTAATATATACGATCAGCGGTTATTTTGGCGCTTGGGTACTGACGACAAAAAAATGTTCTATAAATAAGTATATTAAACGAAATTAATAATAAATGACAATGTTTATGACTTTTTGAGAAACGTAGTGAATGTCGATGTTTTTTGATTTTGTAATGATTCAGCAATTAATATTATAATAATTCTGGAATATGGTATTACGTCTGTTAAAGTAATATTAAGTAAAAGGTTTCTTTACTTTTGCTGATAAAAGCCATATTTTTTGGAGAGATGTTCATTGTTACTTGATATAAAACAGATGTTATTTAAAAAATTAAGAGATTTCAGTGATTATAAAAGCAACGAAATATTTTTTATATTCATCATACAGTTTTGCTGACGCTACTCAGGTAAGAGCCAGTTTTAATATGCTAATGGTCCAAAATAAATTCGACATAGGCATTTTATGGAAAATGAGGAATAAATTCAATTTTCTTCGGAGGAAAGATCGCGATATCTTAAAATCTCAAGGACCATTCAGATCTAACGGAGATTGTCGGAAAATAAAAGTATTTTGTAACTTACCTTTGATTTGTAACTGAAGTAAGAAATTAATCACCAATCACCAACACATTATGATAATAACAATGTTTTAAACGTATAATGTTTTTATCATCTGATACGAAAAAAGTCGATTCAAGCATCTGTCATTTTCAGTAATCATTTCATTCGTTCGACACCAAAAAAAGGTTTTATAAATGTTTGTTGACTTGTATGACTGTGAGTTTGTACCGCAGCTCCTCTTCCAAATCACAGAACAACAAATAATACAAAATATATTCCGTGTTCAAAACAGATGGACCGATTCAAATGTTATTTTTTTCTCTTGCTTGATAAATCGATAACACTATATCTACGTTTTGCAGGCATAATAATGAAAAATGTTTCAATAGTTTATTATTTGTCAGCATTTTACTAATTTTTGAAGGATTGATCCATCTTACGCCTATACATAATTATATTGTTAAAAGATTCAGACTAAAAGACGTAACTCATTTATTCTTACGTGTCTCTTAAACATTTAAACAAAATCAGCTTTCGACAGAGGACAGAGACGCATATAGTAACTGTACTGTCACTTCCACAGAACAAGGAATGTATACAGATACATACAGTTGTATACAGATACATACAGTATCATTACATTATTTCAGTTAAAAAATTTCTGACGGAATAATACTCGTACGTATACGCACCGATTTCTCACCGTTCATATGTAAGTCGTCCCTCACTCGAGACGGGGTTTATATCGTCTAGATAATCTTAGTTTATGGGTTTTGTCTTTTATTGCTCACTGAATCGTTTCATTTTGCACGGACTATCTCATTTAGCGAGACTTCGTGAATTAATATCTGTTTCAAAATGCAATTCTACTTAATTTCTTATTTTTACGACTTGAGCTCTTTAATCTGGCGATTTTATATTTGGCGGGGAAATTGAGTTATCTTCTGTAATATCTTATTGAACGCTTATTTCTAGTATATAGTTTTATGCCATTCGTGTGTACTACAAGGAATAGATGGCTCAATGGGTCATTTTCGTGTCATCGCTGAACGTCCTTGCTTATCAATATGTGCTTCTTTGCGCAATATACCATTGTTTTCAATACAATTTCTTATAAGCACTTAGCTGTTAGTATTCTTTTTATTTAAGTATTATAATAGCAAAGCTTTTGTATATTACAGCAGTATCGAATATTACCAATATTATTGAATATCACTTGTTATTATGCCAGTATTACAGTACATTGCATAATATAAGTAAAGTTATGTACCTACATTTTTGTGTAACTGAAATCCATAGGCAAAGGTGACGTATCTGGTTTGTCATCATAAAAAAATAACAATTTATTACATAGTTAATCCTAATTCCAGTTTAGTATTAACGGCGAACTAGTTGGACAAAATTTCAAATTACACTGTATCATCAGTAAAGATCCTAACTTACACTAAAGCTTAAGAACCTTGTTCCATAGTCAAATGGGAAGGATGAGCGAATTATTGGAACAATAATAAATAATTAATACTATTCCGGTCCATTCATTTTTTTTATTTCCAGCTATCAAGTCTGGTGATTATGTCGATCTTTAATAGTAAAACAAAAAACCTACTTGCTGAAAATCTCGGCTATAATTTATCTAACTATTTAAAAATTATAAGAGTCACTCTTACAATGGAAACAAATCCAATGATAAGTATCTCTTATACTTTGAAATTCGTCAAGTCGTTTAGGCTATAGAGCGTAATAAACAAATGGGCATACTTACATACATACATTCGATAAACATTACTTTCTTGGCGCAGTGGAGTGAAAAGAAAACTTTTAATTTATTAGCTTATCGCTATCAAAATGTCGGTGGGACAAGTTATTAAAGTTGTTGTTGAAACGTGAAAGGATTTAATTTTCATAAAGTGATTAGATTTAATCCTCTTTATTAGACTTATCATAAATTTTGTGCATCATTTTCACAAATTCAAATAGGTACTTAGTTGCCAAGTTAATATATACATATTACGAGTAGGTATTAAAGAAATATATCGTCATTTGTAACAGCTGTTTATTTATATTAAAGGACCTATTCTACGCCCAAAATTCGACGATTTCTTTTTATATTTATCGAAGGAACGTATGAGTTTGAGATTTGGGATAGTTAAAATTTTGACGGATAAGAAGTGCAGAAAGCTAAGTTTTTACGTTTAATATGACACATATTTTAATTTAAACAATAATACATTGTCGATGCTACGATGTGTCTGATACTCTGACACATCACATTGGACGGAAGATCGTGTTGACATATCCAACGAGTCAATAGTTTGATATAAAGAGTTATGCTCTAATTTCGACCAGATAATGTTCTTTAGTTTACTTGATTTTTTCAAAATACTAACTTGTCAAACAAACCCAATTTTTTTTTAAATTCCTTTAATTCACTCAAGTCAGACTTGTAACTACTTCTTACCTCCTTAATAAAGTACAGCGGAATATTTATCACTATTACCTTTACGAAAACAGACCATATAAAATCGGAGTACTTAGTAGTAAAGTTAACCTAACTTGACTTTCGTGTTTAGGTAACAATTGAACTCGTAATTAACTGTCACGCCTAGGTTTAAGCGCCCAATCTAGATAACGGTATCGCAATGAAATTTAATGAAATTACTTGAGCGTAAATATACCTCGCTACTGAGAATGGGTACGTACGCGAAGTAAATAACAATACAACTTGGTAGGCTTTGGTGTAAGCTTTATAATTATAGGCATATACCTACTTAAACTTTTTAACTTAGAACTACAGTAATTACAGAGGGTAGTAAATTATAGGTTCTTCTCGAGTTTATTGGAAATCTGGTTACATCAAATAGAAAATCCACGTACGAAATAGGCTTAAAATTATATTTATTAATGGAAAATCATGGTTATAGGGAATAGATAGAAACCATATTTACATCTGAAACTCATGTTTTTTCACGAGTAAAATTGCGAGGAACTAAGTGAAATCAAGTAATCTTAAAAAATCTTTTACACCAGAAACACACGCTTTAAAAATCATCTGAGATTACGGGTTAGAAACGAAAATTAAGCCCAATCTCATGGCATCTCAGAACCACTTCAAACCCTTTTAAGGTTACCCGCACTCTTTCCCATACATAAAACAAGAAAACGACCTTGCTATCTACATAAAAGTTATAAATTGTCAAATGTATTACTCGCACAGTAGTACAAAATAACAGAACCTCGTAGTAAAAGCTCAGTAACATTTGTTCGCGAACCTTGAGCGGTGAATTGCCATTGAGCTAGTTTGAAGCTTTCATAAACATGTATTTCTAGCGAAAGCTCGTTTTAGAAGCTGAGAGCACTAATTACTGGAGTAGAGTTTTGTATCGCGTACTTTTCCTCTCATTTACCCTGACACTAGTAGCTTTTATCATTCGCTGTTTTATTTTATACATTTGCGGGCTTATTAATAAAAATATTTCTATATGTAAATTCAACAATATAAAATACATAAAATACTTTATTTTATAAAGACGATGATGATGATAGGAATTGATTATTAACATCACAGATCGAAAATGAATCGACTCAGTCATCGGAAAAAAACCGTAGTAGGAAATAACATAACAATAACAAATGACAATGTTTGGTCTGAGATCGACAACTAAATCATTCTTTCTACCTCGGTGGGATCCGAACCCAGGACTCTGAACGACTAGCTTTAACCACTGTACCATAAAGGTAACATTGATCCTCTGACAACATTCTCCATAGAGGTGTAAAAGCGAAAGGCAGTTCAGATCAGGTTTCTAGAAGAAAGGAACGCTTAGTGCTTAAAGAGCTACAACACATTGGCGGGTCTAATGGCGTACACAGATTGTTTCCGTTAGGGTTGACACTTCAAAGAAAAAATCTCCTACTTATACCTAATCAAGAACTATTAATAATATTATTGTAATATTTTTTTTTTAAATTAAAAAAGAACAACTGATTGCTGCAGATTATTTTAAGGGTTGGTTAGTGGCACGTTAATTATAAAAATTTATAGTCTGGCGTCTCTTCCCCACTAAAGTCAAGTCGTTTGAGCTGTAGAGGGTATCAAAAAATGGACTTAGATAAATACGATCGAAAATTATCCTCGTTGTAGTTACGTTAATAATGGACTAATGCTTTTATGGATTTTTTTATTTTAAAGTGTGATGTTTTTTCTACGACTATGTTAGCTAAACATGACTCTTAAAATGAAAAAATCTGGTTAATAAACTGTTGGAGGCGTGAACTGTACCTATAAAATAATAATATCACTTTTACTTGTATTCTTATACAAAAATACAATAGTATCAAACAAGCAAGACGTTTACAATCGAACTGAACAATGAACAGGAAAACAGGAACGAATTCGAAATTCTCTCATTAGTTACATAAATTTATAATTTTAATGTTGCCATTGCAACATAAACCTACGGGTCACTTCAGAGACAGCACTGTCCGAACGAGTAGCCGTAAAAGCACGACACTTTTAAAAGGTTTTTCGTAAGTGACAGCCCTATCAACCCGCTGAGTTCCAATACCGCTAGTTTGCTGATTCACGTGAGCATAATTTCCTGTGTGCAGCGGAGGTGAGGATTTTTCCTGCGACAACTTAATGCTGCCTGAATTGGCATATTTTGTAAGGGGATGCAAATTGAGGTTTTCGTTAGAGATATTGATGGGTAAGGGGACCGTTAAGGGTGGTTTTCGTGTGACAGCTGATGTTGAATACTGTCAAGTATTTTAGGGTTGATAGTGTGGTCTGGAGTTTGAAGTAAGTGTAAATTTTATACAATGCACATTGAAGGTGTTAAAAATGTTTATCATACTTCAATAATTGGGAGTGTTAAGCACATTGTATAATTTTATAAAAAAATCATAAGCTAATGCATTTTATATGCAAACAAATGTCGTTATAGGTTATGATAATGATGAAAAAATTAAAAGGGCGGAAAACAAATCATCTCGTAAAATAAAAATAACAAGTGAATTAAAATATTTAAAAATAAACAAGCTTTTATTACTTGTTAATAAGAAAAACAACTAAAAAGTTAAAAACCTATCAACCGTCTATCACATCCGAACGTATATGTATAATTTCCAGTCCTTACTCTTACAGAAACAAACCTGAAGATAGATCCACTAACTGTCGTCCATACCTTAATGAATGTTAACCGTTGAGGAGTTTAATCGTCTGGAACCGATCCCGGCAGTATCACATCATGCTTATTATAAACATGCATTGTCATCAGGACTGGACCAGTGTGTAAAATTTTGGCTCAATCAGACACCGCGGGAAGTGGGTGAAATTTAGCTTGCAAAGTTTGATTACAAACAGGACAGGTGAAGCTAAATAAAAGCTTTTAAAAATATGTCACCCTGTAGATACTCGTACCTATGCAAAATAATAATTATGAAGTCCGCAAAAAAACCTCTTTTAACGTGACCGTAACAGGAAAAACTGTACGACTATTTAACCTATAAATATTTACTTTATTTCGTGCAATATCACCTGGATGAAAAAAGTAATCCTGCGGGCATTAAACCAACTATGGGGCGAAATACCGAAATAGCTGCGGAATCCCAACATACAGAATCTCGGTCATTACCCGCGTTCGACGGGAATCGCATTCAGCGGAGATACCTTGCTGCTGGTAAAGTCACGTTCATACTGGCCAGTTTTTTTTAATAATGAGAATAAAAAATTAACTGACATTGACACAATACTGACATTGACCTAATGTCCTATCTGAAAATATACTCCTATAATACGTTTATATTAATAAGAAGTTCAATTTCTTCACTTTTTAAATGGTTTTAAATACCTACGCAAGTATAACTTTGGGATTGGGATAGTTAAAGGTAACAAGGAGAAGAAGGGCAGAAAGCAAAATTTTACGTACAGCAGGTGTTATAAATACATATCGTTTGACACAAAGACACACATATCAGAGGAAAAGTTTCGTTTGCAGACAGATGTATCGTAGTCAAGAGTTTATACTCGTATGTATAGGTAAGTAAACTCTTGATATGAAAAAAAGTAAAATTAAAAAATATTTTTTTAAACAAGCTTTTATTACATGTTAATAAGAAAAAGAACTAAAAAGTTAAAATGCAAAATTTGAAGTCCCTACTGTTAACCGTTGAGCTTCATCATGCTTATTATAAACATGCATTGTCATCAGAACTGGACTAGTGTGTAAAATTTTAGCTCAATCGGACACCGGAAAGTGGGTGAAATTTAGCTTGCAAGATTTCATTACAAACACCGGACAGGTGAAACTAAATAAAAGCTTGTAAAAAAAGAAAATTGTGTTCACAATTTACTTACTTGTAAGATTAATTATGTCAATCAGATAGTTGTTCACTAAATTATAAGCATAGGCGACATCTTTAAAACATTAGAAATTACTAAAGGAAAGCTTACTGTAAACGCGTCCTTACCATCGTACTCAATCTGAATTTAAAAATGAAGGTATTCGCGGAACTGATTCCGTGAATTTCGTATATCGTATATAATTTCAGTTTTTTATACGATCCACTGCAATAAAATTTAATTAAAACCTTTAAATATTGCCCACAAACAAAATATTGACGAAGCTTTTTATTTGTGTTTGTATTTTGGTTATTAATCGTTTTTGGTTCTATCAAAATTATTTGTGGTTTATTTTTTTTTCAGATTATACAATTTTATTTTTGCTGAATAACTGACTGCTAAAAATTAGGGGGAGAGGTATGGAGGTATTATGATCTATACTAACATACATACTTATAAAGCTGAAGAGTTTGTTTGTTTGTTTGAACGCGCTAATCTTAGGAACTACTGAATCGATTTGAAAAATTCTTTTAGTGTAAGATAGTCCATTTATCAAGGAAGGCTATACGCTGTATAACATCACGCTAAGATGAATAGGAGAGGAGCAGTAATAAAAATTATTGCGAATACTGCAAAAATACGCGGGTGAAGCCGCCTGCGTTTGTTAGTCTGTTATACACTACATACACGCTTTAAAAACATTACCCTTCTCCTAGCCAAATCGGGTAAAAACCAAACAGTACCGCAGCAAACTAACGACAAACTTCGCAATACAAATTACTGTAAGTATTAAGCATAAGCTTACATAACCCAACACTACATCCTTTTATCCGGGTTGCTTATTGTGATAATCCGTGGTCCCCGTGGGAAGACCGGCCTGGGGCGGACGGCCGGAGTAATTGCCTGTCTTGTACCCGGGTTTTTGTGCCAGGATCAATTATGTTCACGTGTACCTACTTCTTACGTTCAGCAATACCTTCCGTATTAAAAAAAGGTACTGATGTTTCCTCATTATTTGGTTTGTAACTTCAGACCAAAAATGTATAGACTCAGTCCGGTACAAAAAGTGAGGTAATTTTTTTTCTTTTTTATGATTTGATGTGACCGAGAAAGGTCTGCCGAGCAATGTAGGTACCGGGAAACGTTAATTTGTTATTAACGTGACGTTTTTTTGATTATTTTTTCTGCTGGTAAAGTGACGGGTTACAGGTTCGATTCCCTGTCGAGAATTGTATTTATAAATCATAAATATGTTGTGTCGTTTCATGGACAATATTATGTCCATATCTGAGTAGGTGGGCATGTGAAGGTTAATTATAATTTAAATTACTTTTCACCCCGGGAACTGTATGTGATCCCGCGGGATGAGGAATAAAATTAGTCTGGACGTTGTCTTTATTATGGAGATAAGTATAGGGTTAGTAAATTTTGTTTTTACCCCACTGTCGCAGGGTAAAGTTTTACTCGATCACATGAAGATTAGACTGAAATGATAATTTCTACTAATGTCTGAAATTTTTCAGTAAAATTATTAAGTAATTTTTACCCCGACTACGCAAGGGGGATTAATATTGTACGAGCTTATGTTTGTATGTCTGTTTCTTTGGCTCGCTCTAGAGCCAAAATGCTTAATGGATTTCAACATAATGAGGTAGGTACCATTTGTTTTGTCTCCATAGTGTTAGTGACATAAGCTATTTTTCTTATAAGACCAAGCTAATTTTTTGCAGTCTGTTTTTTTTTGTTAATAATCACTAGTTATTTAATGATGCAATCTTAATCTATGTATTTTTAGATTTAATTGTATTCGGTTTGTTAAGTAAACCGTTACTTCGATTAAATAAATCAGAATTTTGTAATAGCAGTATATCCTTTATATCAACATAAAATATTCCCAAACTACTTAAGCTTTAGCCATCCCTTAACAAACATGGCTATTCGCTTGGACATTAAGGGTTAAGAAATTGTCCAAGATGTATTCATATCTTGGAAACTCCGGCAATAAGTAACACAGTATCAAGTTAGGGTCCGAAGTTCGTTGTAAATATGGTTAAGCCGCCCGAAGCGCGGGCTTAAAACTGAAATTACTATCGCGCACGCGAGACACTGGGCGCAAATAAATTGTTAGTGTTGAGACGTACTAGGCTTAGTTAAAGTTGATCTGGTAGGTTAAAGTGTAACTTACTAGTAGTCTGTAATAGAAAAAATAACAACTGTGACCGTATTTTAGAAGTACTGAGTAAGTTTTTGGACCTTAGTTGGACCCCGGACTTATCGGACAAATTTTGAAATGGCGGCATTTGGCGGGTCCAACTATGACTCGAAACTATACTCAATTCCTCTAAAATACCTTACATTTTTTTTATTGAAAATGTTTCAGCCGTTTAGGAGGAGTCCAGTGACAATTTAGGAAAGGTTCAGGAATGGAGATGGTATATGCGTTTAGGGTGAGACGTTGAGTATTTGTTTGTATATTTTTACAAACTTTTATTTAGTTTCACCTGTCCCGGTGTCCGATTGAGCTAAAATTTTACACACCGGTCCAGTCAATGCATGTTTATAATAAGCATGATGTGATACTGTTACCAGGATTGGCTCCAGACGATTGAACTCCTCAACGGTTAACAGAAGGGACTTGAAATTTCGCACTTTTGAACTTTTTAGTTCTATTTCTCATTAACAAGTAATAAAAGCTTGTTTAACAAAAAACTTTTAATTTTACATGTTATATATTAAGTCTGCACTATCTCTCATAGTACCTTCAACCTACCCGTGACCCGTACGGGCACTATCGGCCTCGCGCCACTAAATACGACTACCCGCGCAAATATATGGAAATTGTTCCACCCTAGTGCCGCGGAGGATTAGGTGGCGTAATCCACGGGTAAGAGCAGCTGCGTGATTTTGCATATTGATTGATTGTACACGCAAATCCATAGTACTTTACAATGTAACGAATTGCCTATAGGTACAAATTAGTCACACATACAAACATACAAGAAAGTTGACTTATTTTAAGCCTTTCGTGTTGTATAAGTCATTGTACCCCTCCGCCAATCCGCACTGGAGCAGCGTCGTGGAGTATGCTCTAGGCCTCCTCAGTTATGAGGAGAGACCCGTGCTCAGTAGTGGGCCGTTAATGGGTTGAGGCCAAGTCATTGTACAAAAAAACATCCGTGACTCTCGACCAATTCGCTAAAAAGTAAAGCTACATGTAGCCATATAGTAGTTACCTGTAATGACTACTGAATGAACCAAATTATCGGAGATAAAATACCGACGCAAGAAAACGAAATTATTATTATGTAGTTGATTGTCATTCATTCAGTCTTCCAAATCAGGTATCCCGGTTTTCAATTTATATTTAACTTTTTAATAAATGTTACATGAAACCTTATTTCCACGCGATTGTTAGACAGTCACAGTTAGTGTTTCGACGACATCTGACTAGTTGGTAGTGACCCTGCCTGAGAAGCGAGGGGTCCCGGGTTCGATTCCCGGCTGGGGCAGATATTAATGTGTCAGATAAATGTTTGTTCTCGGTTCTTGGATGTTAGTGATGTGTTATTTGTGTTGTCCATGCCACCCGCGACACAGGGAATCCTACTGCGAGGGTAAGAGTGTGTTAGCGTAGTCACAGATTGGTATTATGAACTTATTTTTTTTTACTTTTAAATATTCATGTAAGTACTTAGATACTTATATTATATTATTATGTTAGTTTTAATTTATAGGTTAGTTTTCTGTATTTTACCTTGTAATATTATTACTTATCTATTGTTGATCTAAATAAAGACAGTCAAGAAGTGAAGAGTGTTTTTACAATGACTCCCCTCGCAATTTCCACATCACAACACATCTCTGAAATCGCTTTATCATTGCCGTATCATCCTTACAATTACGATTCCTTCATCTTAATCACTTGATATTAAATTCACCTTGGTTGAGCCGACATTGAATGCTACCTCAATATGGGAGATTAAACTAAATGACGTAGCAATTGCAGATACATTCTATAATAGCGTGTTTTGAAATAAGATCTTTCACTAATGATTATGTTCCGGGGATAGAATGTAAGTATCATTCAAGTCTAGACTCTTTTCTTACTGATAGTAATGTAAAGCTCTTACTTACAAAAAAGCTTTTAGGGATACTGAGTCGAATCTCATCTAATCTTACTTTCGGGTGGGGGGATTTTACGAATAACATCAATTTTTATATGCAAAAAATACAGTAAAATTGCAAGATATTTTAGTAACATTAAGTAAAGAATAATATCAAATAATGAATAAAGTAAAATAAGGATATAAGGTAAATGAAAACTTTATGGTATAATTTCCTTTTAGAAGATTGCTAGAAATACTAAGAGTCACGTGAGATTGAGAGAGTTTTGAGTCAAATCTCATGCTATCTCGCTAGAGGGATTTAACTTCAATGTGTCGTATATTCCATTGTGAATGGTGTTTGTGGCAACGACAATACAATATTAAAACAGATTCGCACCTGCGACCTGACTCTGCAGTTCCAGAGTGCAGTATTTACCGTAAATTCTATAGATTCTATTCTATAGATACCGTATATTCTATTGCGTGTTCAACCATATCCGCTTTGATAGAAATTAAACTAAGTTGGTGTCATTAATTAGCACCGTTGCAACGTGGTAGATTTTTTTAAGAACTATTTTTTTATGATTACAAAGTGTTATTAGCTTTCGTTTGAAGTAAATTTAAGTTCACGTAATAAGACCTCTACGTCATATATTTATCTAACATGCGCAAAAAGACCTTGGTTCGTAATATAATAATTAACAACCGGCCTTAAGTAATCTACCTGCTAATTATACGAACATAAACCACGTCATAAAACCTTAATTACTTTTACAAAAGTTTAATTCCATGCGAAACAGCTACAGTACATTTGCACCCTAACATAAAAGGTAGGCTTACATTGTTTCGTTATTATCGACCTTACTGCTATGAACATAAGAAACTGCTACCAGTCGCTTCGGAAGCCCGCAAAGTACACGCTACCTTTCTTATTATAACTGGATTTATTAAATATAACAAGCAAAGCAGGATTACTGATCACGCTCGCTTCTATGTCTCTTTTTCGCGCCACGCGACTTTATACCTGTCTCCTTTCCACTTACAATTTTTTATTAAGTCTGTTTCATTTTCTCGGCACGCTTATAGTTCCATCTCGGTCTCGCTGGGTGAATGCACGACACATCCGCTGAGAACAGGTCCAAGAAGTGACAGGTGCAAAACAACTTGGCTGACCGAGTACATTCCTTGACCAGTTTTGTTTTTAAAAGTGACGCGCTCTGCGTACGATTGGGTGCCAGATGGTTCAGCTTGAATTTTTAAATATGGAATACGCGTTTCAGCGTGCGAATATTTTTTTTTTGACTCGGCTGCCTGGCGTTTGAGTTCTAAGAAAGGTTCCGTTTAAGATGGAATCGATTGATTGGTTTTTGAGAAGTCAAATCTTATTCAACTTTTGACAAATTGTTTTTAATGTGTTCTTGCCGTAAGAGTTGGGAAATTCAATCACGTTCATACATTCATAATGAACTCTTGTCGATACAATACAGCAGTGAAAATAAACTGATGAATTATTGATGCATTGTGTTTCATAATGCTGAAAATACGCCGTTAACTTTTACCTTTCATTTTGAACGAAACTGTTTGATTGAATCATGTAAAAAGTTGAGTCATTCAATAAATCAGTAAGGCTGCCTCTTTCCAACTTGCGATCAAAGGATGAAAATTTCAAGCTGTATATTTTTAAAATAAAATCTATGTAGAGCCCCTTAGATACTTTAAAACCTAGATTACTTTCATAGTCATTCTGCAAATTATTTATTATCCAGACCATTGAGGAGTAATTTTACAGGCGCAGGTTTCCTCACAGTAGGTAAATATGTGAAATTATAGAAATAAGTTCAATTAAAAATTAAATCACTTTGATAAGATCACTCTATCTAATTTTTTTACCATAACTCATATTTCAAATTTCTGCACTTTCTCAAAATGCATATTTTAACTATGCTAAATCTCTAACTAGTCTAATTACACTATGTTTTAATCTGTCAGGCCGTTTGGGTTATAGAGCGTACCAAAGAACCGGACATACATACAAACGCTCGAAAAACATAACCCTCTTTCTGCCGCAGTAGCGTAAACCATGACAAAAAGGAGCTATTGTAAAGATTACAGGCGGGTTAAAAAAAGTATAACACAAAAGTAGCAAGGTTATGTCTTGTTATTTCGCTACCCACTAGGTAGTACTGTTGTAGTGCTTTTATTGGCAATAATGGCAAAGATTGTGTAGCAATTATGGCAACAGATGTTCTTTTGAGTGAGTTTAATCGAAAACCTGAATCTTATAGTCGACCTCGATGTCGAAGGTTTGAGTATTTCTTTTATACAGGGTGTCATCTTATTCAATGAAATCCTTAACTAATACTAGGATTGTCTTAACTAATTTGCCGTATCCGGAGAAACGTAAATTATTATGCATTTATATTGAGCAACTTTATGATTTTCACCGGACATTTATAAAACATAGTGTGATGAAAAAGTAATAATTTTAGCATTAGGTAGTAGATTTAGAACCGTTACAGTTACGCCATGTTGGTTGTCAATGTGTTCGTCCGTCTAACCTGGGACTTTTTGGCAACTAGTTCATTATTCTCTAAGAACTGTTTATGAGGAGAGACCCGAGAAATGAGGCGTTAACGAGTTAAAACCATAATTTCTATTTATTAGGCGCAAAATACTTCGTGGAAGAACGTACCCACGCTATGTGACATCGTACAGGAGATAGGAAGTTACGGTACATATCACTCGATGTTACAACTCATGTTTTGTGTTACAGACAATCGTGGGAAGTTAATGTGCGTTCACACTTACCGATGTAAATAATTCCATAGGTAGGATTAATAAAATTGTAAAAAAAAACTTTTAAAATGGCTAAGAAACGCGATAATTGTGAACACGACGTGTATTTTATTTAAAATTAGAAGCGTATGTCAGTAACCATAAAGCCCATTAGTTGTACGTATACTTAATAATTATAATTACGTAATTATGTGCAATAAAGTTTCATAAATACATAAGTATGTAGATTCTAACGAAGGACTTGAAGTATGAAATAAGATTGCGACCGAACTCTCATATAGTTGACGATTATTTTTTTATATAATACGAAGAGCAAACCAGCTTGCAGTGCCTCCATTTTCTGCCATATGGTAGACGATTTTTATATAATACGATAAGCAAACGAGCTTACAAAGCCACTATTTCTACCCGCCTATAACCATCTGTAACAGACCATAAATAGATGCTAATATAGACCTTTAATCACAAAATCATACATTTCAGACACACTAAAAAAACATCTATACAATAAGTCGATGACGTAAAACACTGCAGTACTTTCAGTTTTTACCTTTATTTTCGGAATACGAAGTTAGGTGTAGTTCAGGAAAGGTAAAATTGATAGACCATCCGTAACTAGTTTCTCATGTTCTATTTGGACGTTTCGACACGTCTGCGAATGGACAATTGATTGGACAAACGGGAACGTAAAAGTACACCGTAAAGTTGTAGCTGAAAAGTAGATACGAATTCTTTGCAAAATCCAAAATACGAGTACATCCTTTAATGGGGCTGTAAAACTGAGGGTATTTAAGAATTTATTGTGCGGTGTTTTAGATACAATGCCCTGGATTCGTTGCATGGAGCACTAAAATAATTAATCACAGGTATAGACGACACTTATATAACGGCATTTAATCATTCAAAATGTACTAAATGTTTATTGAAACAAGGTTAAAAAAGTGATAAGAATATCGATCTTGATTATTGTGATATTATTTATTTACCATTTAAAATAAGGAATGGAAGTCGTAACTGCAAACTATTTGTACAATAATTAATGACATTTTGATATTTCTTACCTGTAACTAGGGAATCCTATGCCATAATTTGTGAGTATGTGAGCTTTTAATTTATTATTCGATGTACGGAACACTTAGGTATAATATTATTAGTTAGTGTTTCTTGAAACCTAACATTCATCAATATGGCAAAAGTAATTCGTTCCTAACTACACGGATAGTGAGTAAACAGCTTTACAATTCGTAATCTCGAGGGAATATTGTCCTGGTTAATACAAGGTCGGTAACGGAGCGTGTGAAGATAATTATTAATACATAAACTTCCTTTGGTAATATTTTATGTAGGTAATGACGTTGTTTAGGTCTATTTATAATTATATCAAGAGTATAAAAACATAAGTATGCCTCAGACCAAAAAATATAATAGAATCAGTGTTCAAACAAAAAACTAAGGTTAATTTTTTTTACAATCTGACGTATGTCACCGAGCACGGTATGACAAGAAATGTACCGGGAAACGTTATCAGTTGTAATTAACGTTATGTTTTCCCTACTACGCTTCTTTGTTCCGAAGATTGCGTCTATATATTTACATAAACTAAATAAAGTAACTACAGCTTGACGACTTGAAAAAAATTTTGAATGTGAGTAAAGTTGACGACCCCGTAGCCTAGTTAGTAGTGACCCTGCCTGAGAAGCGAGGGTCCCGAGTTCGATTCCCGACCAGGGCAGATATTTATGTGACAGATTAATGTTTGTTCTCGATTCATGGGTGTTAGTGATGTGTTTTTTTGTGTTGTCTATGCACCGTGTGACACAGGGAGTCCTACTGCAGGGGTATGAGTGTGTTAGCGTTTCTTTATTTAGGTATTTAGTGTTATGTGTGTTTGTCATTCAGGCTTGAACTTGTATGTTATGTGCAAATTATATTCTATTACATCCTCTACTTATGTGTACCAGTTATAAACAGATAAATTATTGAAACGTGATGCAGATTAACAGGGTAGTCCATTACATTAATATTATTCCTTCAGTATCCATTACAAACTTTAATTCTCTAAACTAAACGTCAAACGCTAAAGTATAACTCGCTAATTAGTCTACTCTGCAAGTTCCTTGAAAATTATTTAATAACTTGAAATTTCTAATGGACTCAAGTTATTACTACAGTTAATTGTAAGTAAATATTGAATGATTCTTAATTACAAACCTTGGATTTAAGTTCTTGATACTCCGACAGATTTGTCTTGGTTTAATAGTATCAAAAACTTTAGAATATTTTTTAAACTATTGGACAAGCTACCTGTTGACTTAAAATAAAATAAAAAGACAACAAAAAAAAATTTCTTAAATAAAAAAAAATACTTTTTAATGAAGCAAAAAGAAAAACAATAATACCTAAGTATATCTGTTTAATTAAACAACAAAACTACAAATACTTACAGACATAGTCATTAAAACGTATGCAATATAAGACCATAATAAGTAAGTGATATAATATATGAAACCATCTATCATTTTGCAACCTTCAATCGAACGGTGACAAACCGTAGCGTAGTAAACTACGTAGTACGTAAGCTAAGCTAAGGCTTGTAGTTCGTTCAATGCTGCCTACGCACGCTTATCAAACTTTTCAACCAACTACTCAGTACAGTGACAACGCGCGAGCTATACAGACGGCAGAAATCGCTGGCCTGATACATTGACTTTACGTGTTTTCCCGCTAAAACTACTGTCATAAAAAATAAAAAATAGAGTTGTGGACACCTATTTTTTGAGCTTCTGTGGTTCTAGTTCCAATTTAATTTCTTCTTTTTTTAAATACGCGTGAATTCTTTTTTGTTTTTAAATTAAGTGCAGTGATTGACTCATTTCGCGCCAAACTTTTGCGTGTTTTTTTGAGTGTGACTTTGTGTTGTGAAGATTTTGTGGTTTCAAAATATTTGCTCACTTGGATTTTGGCTGTATGTGGGAAAGGTAAGAATTTGTTTTTATTTTTTTGATAACAGGCAATTTATTGTTGTTAAATATTGTTGTTTTCGAAAATGATTTGAATTATTCTTAAACAATAAAGCCTCATTGCTTAAATCGAAAAAAGAAATAATTATGAGATATTGTTAAAAACTTAACATAATTTTTATGTGTTAAAAACAATTTAGCAACATCAATAAACTCTTATTTTATTTTTATTACTTAACTTGTCATCAAACTTTTTTGGAGATTTTCCAATATTTTAAACTTGAAGAGCTTTTGAGTTTCTCAAAGCTACTAATAGATGGCGTAACTAGTACTGTATCAGAATATCCCTTTCCCCAACTATTCGAGTTTCGCAGGCATTCGTCTAATTAGATTATAAATCTCTAGTAATTCAGTCTGGCCTAGGCTTCGTTTAAGTTAATTGAATAACTATGAACTTAGCAACGCTAAGTGGGCTATTTTGAGTGCTGAGGGAATTTATTCGAAATTCTTTTTTTTTACTAAACATATTTTAATATTTCGAAACATGGGTTAATAAACTAATGCTGAAGTCGTACAGCAATGCCAAAAATCAAAGGTATTCTATACAAACAACAATACTGCCAATTACCAATGTATTTCGGATCTTTAGCAAAAATATATAACGAGGAATCTCATACAACAGGGAGACCAAATTATAATGGACGGGTAATATTTCTTCTTCTTTCTTCCTGACGAATTATACAGTAGACATTTATTAAAGTTACATATTAAATTTAACCCCTTCACAGTCGTAGTACATTAGGATTATAATTCTATTCTTATTAGCAGTTTGATTATTATTTTTTCTTCTGTCCTACATGAA
>LGAG01000420.1:645997-686148 GCA_001278395.1 Lerema accius | reverse complement strand
GAATTGTTGTTTGTATAATACCTTTGATTTTTGGTATTACTGTACGACTTCAGCATTAGTTTATTAAAATCAACGTTATTTCGAAATATTTTGAAACTACGATGACAATACAAGAATAAATACTTGTATCTAGATAAATAATAATAGATAAAGCAAGTATGTCTACGAGCAATGCTGAAATCGAAACATTCAGGGCAAAAAAATCTACAATCGAAATTCGAAAAAATATTAAAGCGAAATGTCATAAAAGCGATACGTCAGTGCAAGTGTTAAATCCAATACGGCGTGACGTTTATTGACGATCTCTTTTATTTTTAGTTTTTTCAATAAAAAATAAAAAATGCAGCACTCGATTTTCCTCTACCCTGATTAATATTTTTATTTTGATTGGAATTGCGATAGTATTGTAATTTTAATTTCGTTTCAAATGAATGAATATTTGGGATTGGATATTGGCACTAGTCAGTGCCTTTATTTAACAGTCGTTAAATACATATATTATGTATTATAAAAAGATGTCACCTTTTCTGTCTGCCGGTCTGTCTCGGCGTGATAAACTCGAAAACTACTGAACGGATTTTCATGCGGTTTTCAACAATAGAAAGAGTGATTCTTTAGGAAGGTTTAGGTGTATAATTTATTATACTTTTATGTTAATTAACAGGAATACGGCGATAAATGTTTAAAAGGTACCGCGAACTGGAAGGAGAAAAAGGAAAAAGGTAAAGAGAGAGGCGAAGAGAGAATAAGGGGGCCTTTAGGTAAATTACTAAAATATTGCTTATTACATATCTTAGTCAACAGGAGAACCCCATGGTTAGTTGTAGTAAGTCATTAATAAGTTTAGGCCAATACTGGTAAGGACCCAGAACATCAAATATTTATCTTTCTTTTTATTATCTATCTTTGTGCATAAAAACAATGTTTTAAGTTGTATTTTCTCCATAGTTTTGAAGTCCTTTGACAACGGAAATATTTGCTAAAACTACAAGCGGTAAGCTTTCAAACCGTCCCAACCCAGCCCTAAGAAAACTTGGTCGTATTATTTTTCTTGTAAGTAAAATCGTTAGGGTTCCGTACTCAAAGGATTTTAATGGAACTCTTGTTGTAACTCTATATATTAATACGTAGTGGGTCGCTGTGTTAACAATATTTTAGAATAGGAACATTTTAAAGTATATAAAAGATTCATCTATCATTGTTTTTGTATTAAAATACATTATACTTTGTTGAATGTGTTTCATCGCAATATGTGCAGCAAAATGCAGATAAAAGTCGTTAAAGTAAAAAAAATAATTTTTCCATTTAAAATTGATTGGCAGGCAATGACTGTGGTCCAATTTCGACCACCGGTCATTCTAGTCTGATAATCTCGCATATCGCTATTTTGTATTTCAAAATAGGATCGATAACCGTTGTAATTTTAACGTCATTGACACTTTGAGATATCGGTACCAACCGTCAGAACTGGTTTCGAAGATTGCAACCGGAAAACATCGGTGAGACAGTCTGTGGTTGACAGCAAAAACCGTCGGTCACCATACTCATATAGCTGGTTATGCTTGGTTACTCATGGTTACACTATCCATGTATAACGACTTTTTGATTCGCTTCGGGAAATGTTATCCTTAGAGCAATGTTAATTTATATTACACATCTATAACAATAATAAAATTGGAGTGTCTATTTGTAGATAGCTGATGTATTCAATGGTAGATAGCTGATTGTATTAAGGAGTAACTTAGGTTGATTTTTACTTTCGTTTCGACCAAAGTTTCACGAAGCGAAGCGAGGGCGGGTCCACTGGTAAGTGAAAAAAGCGTGCTCGATGTGGACACGAAAAAGCTTCAATTGGAGTATTTTTTCTTTAGAGTATGAACGAGAGGACAGATAATCATCGTAAATAATGATAAGAAAGCTCGCTTCGTAGAATGAAACATTTTTTCGGATGTTTAGTATAGACGTAACAGAGGTATACGTCTACCATAATGACTAACTAAGACTTGTTCGATCACTTTAGGAAAACTTTAATCGTTTACGCCTATAGTTTATTCATATTTAATTAAACTGGGGACATTTCATCATATTATAGAATATGAACGAAACCGCAATTAACTCAAACAGACAGACAGACATCCGACTAATTACCAAAAATGTAAATAAACGAAATTTTGGGCGGAATCTGACTCATGACATTATGCGCTGCGTCTACTACAGACGAAACACCAGTGCGTTTGTTTTAATTACCCGACTCTGCTAGAAAGAGTGTAATGTTTTTCAACCGTAACTATGACCATCTATTGGCTGACATCTTTTACAGTTCTGACGACTTGACGAATTTCTACATGTAAAGTATAATTCGTCTTCATTGTGGAAGTGATAATAATAATAATAAGCGTTTTTTTTATTTAATTATCCAAGCTAAATAATAGCAATAAAGTTATTAGTTTGCGAAAGAACATGAATATTTTGCGTCACATAGTCTCTATCGTAGACGAGAAGTTTTACAGCTTCAATTGGTGCATTAATTTTAATTGTCTGCATTAATCTGTTGGTCTGTCTGTATGCAATGTAATTGAAGGATCGGCCACCCTGACGCTTTGTACTTACCAATTGTTATGATATTGTGAGGTGCTCTTTGATGTTATACCGATAAAACGTTAACTCTTGATGATCGTGATTTTACTGACGATATTTATGTTGAAAGTTAATATTTAAACTCGGTAGCAAAATTATAATAGTGCTGCTAATTCAATTTCATGAAGTTGATTGTATCTTATTATCTACTGATTATTAGGAAATGCTGTAAGTACAATCAAATGTTGATTAGAATTAGAATTAATTTTATTGAAATATTACTTAAGTATATTTGTGATAAAATTAAAAATCTTGTGGTTTGAATATTGTTCTCCTAAGCAGGAGTTTCTGAGTACAACCCCGGCACGCACTTGTGATAAAAAAAATAAGTGTGTATATCCACAATTTTACCCGAGAGTTGTCCATTTAGTTTTAATATCTATTTAACAGAGACACTATTTAACTAATATTAAAATTCGAAATACAGCAGTGGGAGAAAGTAACAACAAAAATGTTTACCAAATCAATGGCACTGTCGAAAAATATATTTTATTTTTAGTAAATATCTAAAAATCGTACTTCATTAGTCAGCAAATAAACAGTGAAGTGTCGACGCCGTTGAATTGACATAACAAATTGTCAACACCAATGAACTGAGAGGATCACAGATTAAATAATGTTTAGACACGACACAATTATCTTTTCTCCTCAAATCCGCACTGGAGCAGCGTGGTGGAGTATTTTGTAGGCCTCCTCAGTAATGAGAAGAGACCCATGTAATGTAGACAGATAGGTTAAGGTTTTATTTATAAAATAGTTAATAAACAAATTGTCAGTGAACCTTGTTATCGCGTCACGGTTGCGCCACAGACGATTCAAATTTACATCGTCTTAAAACCGAAATTAAGAAATCAATTACACAAATTCTTATAACAAAATTTCTACTTCCATTTCTATACGTTTCTCGCTCTATAAAGAGGACGCTGTAAAAAATTTAAATAACTCTTAATTGCCAATTCCTGTGTGAAACTGTTTTCATAGAGCAATTAAAGGACATTGTTATTCATGTGATATGAATGTGTCAATGAGTAACAGAGCTGCGGATATGACTGTAAGCGAATGTAAAACGAGTATACTTGTCTGTTTAGAGTACAGACAATAAAAGTAGGCGAAGTAGGGTCTGCAACAGTAATTTGATATTAGGGCTTATTTATGTCATGGTTTTCATAACCAATGATTTTATTGTCACCCCTACGAAAAAACATCAAGTCTGTATATGTACATGTACATGTTCTGTCATTCTGTATATGTATATATAAATTATTACCTATCTGTTTGTACTTCTGTATGGCAACGACAATTGTCATTACCATACCACTAGACCGTTTTAGATGAAACGGCATGTTTGCAGTTAATATGTCGGGGATAAAAATTTAAAAAATACATTTTATCTTGGGAAACAGTTTTGTATTAAATAAGTTTTTGTTTTTCAGTCATAAAATTGGACTTTAAAGGTGGCGCGGATGTCATGATTCATTAATACACAAACTATTTTATATACATATATGATTTGAAACGCTCTACCGTTGCAAAAGTTGTTTATACGATGAGCATGTAGGTACAATGGTTACTTAGTTTTCACCAAGTTAGTTGGAATAAAAATAAAGCACCTCTATTTATTATAAAACGACCTTCCCCTTTATTGTTTCCATTAATGATTAATCCATATTTAACTTAACATACCTAAATAGGTACAGGGATTCTATATAAATAATTACTAAACCATAATAGATATCCTTACTGCTTATTAAAATGGCCTTTTCCAAGCAAATAGACTTTATCGGATTTTTATAGATTGCTCTCAACGCTCGCTTGTTTAACCGACACGGTATTAAATTAACTGAAACCTTTTGTATTTAACAGCAAAAATAACTATTATTTTTGTATGTGGGCTTTGCTTACGTAAAAGTTTAATGACCCCTAATTAATGTGCTCAAACACTACGCAATACTGTTCGCATGTGTCTAATTGGAAAAGTACAGTTCAAAATGTGAAATGCTGTTCGTAGTGTCGTGTATCGTGATAAAACAATTAACGATCCGGTACTCAGGTTATTGTCACTGAGAAAACTTCCGACCCTTAACTGTACTTTTTTAGGGGTCTGTAGAAAAATTGGAATTACAGCTTCGCCTTATCTCATCTGTTTTGTCGTAGCTCAGAGATTTCTTTGCTATGATTATTGTGTAGTAAAAATAGATAACAGCTTTGCTAAGTTTTTTGATAAGATTTGAGAGGTGGGAGCGATAATAATTACCTTCTGAAGTTGTACCTTCGTACTTGAACTCCCTTTTGCAGTAGGTATATAATAGTGTCCGCATCCGCAGTGTAATGGTCAAACTGAAGGAAACATCGAAACCTTAGAACTTGAAAAGTGAAAACAGCACTGATTAGGTGAAAATCCGCAAGCCTTCCACGTCATTAATTCCCCAGCAGTGGGACATTATCACCTTACCTCAGCTCACGATAGTTCGACCAGTCGAGCAGGCAAGACAACAGTTTACTACTAATCGATTATAACATGCCCGTGGGAACAAGCATCGGCGGAAAGGTGACGCTACATTTGACTCATAGTTGACTCGTCATTGCTTTGGCCATTGAAGTGTTAAATGCAGACAAATATAACCGAATATTATGGATTTATAGAGTTAGCAGCATAATTTAAGGTTTAAAATTTAAATGGATGAGAATAATGGTTTTTATTACTTATAATTTTGCTGCAGTCAGCTGAAAAACAATTCGGCATGTTTCGACTGGAGGTTAGAGAGCCCGCAGATATCTACATTGTTACCTCTTTTTGGACGCCAATGCTCCGATATCGACGAAGACCACTCACCATGTCGTACCTGATTCGTACCAATGGTCGCTCAGCCCTGAAGTCGAGCTCAATACCAGTCATCGATAAGCCTTTCCAAATGTGTAGTAAAAATTTGACATATGTGACGATACCCTAACACCGGATCAGTTGTTCGTTGCGTCGGAACACGACAGCGCAATTATGTTGATTAACTTCGGAGCTTGATGGAGTGGGCTTATGTAACGAGCAAACATGATGACTATGATGCTTTGTTCCTCGGCTTTGCTCTTCCTACAGGACATTGTCTTCATCAGCACGTCATCGAGTATTGTCTATCATATCATTGTCTATCATTATGCATTAAGTCCTTCAAGAGTCGGCTCAAAGTGCCTTGGTGGCATGGTGACTTGGACCTAATCAATCGTCTTTGGTGATAAGTATTTTGATTGTCATATGACTGTAGTCTAGCAAAGCAACAATTGCGCCATGAGAGTCGTCGATTTAGATCATTTCAGATTTCGTCTTCTATTAAGTATCTATGTAATCCTTGAGACATTACTTCCTCTGCTACTGGTGTATATAGTCCGTTGAACTAGGCTAAATTGTTACTACAATCGACAACTGTTTACGGAACTTACGATTCTGTAGTTACTGGGATTCATAAGTCGATTTTCTTGTAGATATTTTATCAGAGCAGACGATTAAATTTCACAAGACTGAGGAGTCATAGACAGCAGAATTTTATTAACTGAACCTTAATAATAATTCTTTTCTTTTCCCTTGCATTTTTTGTATCTACATTATACAAGCGTAGCACAGAGTTCTTGGAAATTACAAACGGATCTTTGCTTGTTGTTTGATTAGTGTTTCAATTTACTGTTTAGCTCTCATTTTATAGAAGAAGGAAATTAAATTCACTATCCTTTTACTGTTGATAAATAAACTGAGTAGTATTAAAAGTTTTATACGATAAATACGAGCAATTCTTTAGGGTGTATCTTCTTTGATGTTATTTATGTTTATAAGCGACGAATAACACTTACTATTAGTTATATTCCTCAGATGCGAGTCTTAGGAAGAATAATAATATATTATTTTTTAATTTACGAGAAGTTCTAGTAAATTCAAATCAGAGGTAAAGGTCGCGTATTACCGCATTGTATCAGCGAGTAAAAGGGTGACTCTATAATCTTTATTTAAGATATGCGGGTCCATCTATTCCTTAGTCACTATAGTTAAGTACGAGACAATTTCACTAGTTTATGTCGAGATGGTACTATATTATTTTGTAGGTATATTACTGGACTGTATGTGTTACTTAGCTTGGTACAATTGTCAAGAATAAGTAAACCGTCACTAGATATATTGGAATTTAAGCTATATTTTAGTCTATTGCTTACTATACCTATATTATTTTACCTTATCTCTCTCTTTTCCTTATTTAATTTTTTTTCCTACTTCTTGACCGTAAAGTGAAGTTTTAGTTGGCCTTTACATGTTATCATAATTTTTTCCATTACTTAAAAATAGCTTTATGTTTTTACTGTGAGTTGTGAACCTTTAATTAAATTATAGTTAAAGTTATCCCTATAATAGGCATTTTTCTTATGTCAATACTTTTACCTTTTTGGAGTAGGTCGTTTGCACGATGCAACTGAGTGAAAATACTCGTATCTGCGTAGAAAACATCGCGTACTCTTCCTCGGTGCGACATCTTTATAAAGTTGAAGCAATCAGCAGTTGTACGGGCTCTGCGTATTTCTTTTAACTTAATAAGATTTTGATATCCGAGTGTATTTCAAAGGATTCCTTGCATAGAACGGGTATCAAAGAATTCTACGATAAAAAGAAAAGGACGACTAATTCATCGAAAGTTATTATTTGGCTTCAGAATTTGATTGTCTACTAGGCACGTTTCTCTTTATTACAGAAGTCTTAAGCATAGTCTACCATGCTGTTCCAGTGTAAACTTGTGGAAAGGTTAATTGGTAACCTAAGTGTCACAAGTTTTAAGCTATCTGAAGATTTACGACATGATTTGATAATATCTAAAGCTAATAGCTGAGTCCTTCGGCTTTACGTACGCGCAAAATATGGAAGAGGTTAAAAATTAAAAATAAAAAAACATTCAAATACGGAAATTAAAAAATGCTCTAAAATTCAAAAGTCAGTATTTTTCTTCTTTACTGCGTGTGAAAGGCAGTGATTTATAATAATATGACAAATAAGAAAATCCTTTAATTTTTTTTTGCAGTCCTATTTGTGATGTAAATCCAAATAGCGACCGAGCAATTTGCATAGATACGCGGTGACATCGGCCTTCAAAAATAACGTGATGTTAACATATGGAAAATTATTGCGTCAAACAAATATAGTAGGCCCTCGAATTAATTCTGAATCAGTTACATTTTTTTGGTTTTAATTATAGGCAATTACGATGCTTATTGCTTGTTTATTTTAATGGATGTTTCTCATTATGAATGAGTATAATATTTATTGGCTTCGATTTAAAAGGATTTAATGTAGTAACATTATTGTTTTAAAACATTTGAAACAAGGTAATTTTTTGCTTATTATTTTAGTAAATTTTGCCTGAATTACGGTAGGTAGTTAGTGTAATAGTACGAAAATTATTTCTTTGCTTTTATTATTTTCGTTTTATTTTTTAAAATGTAACCTTCGGAGTTATTTTCTCTTCTTCGTCTTCTTCACTTTACGAAAAGCATAAGACACTTTCACCAAAAAAATCGGTAGACTTTTAAAAAAATGCATTAGTGTATCATCTATACAATACGTTTATGAATAAATAATTTTGAATTTTGTCACCGTATGGTGACGCGTATACGATGTATGTGTTACAGCGCGTGCTTGATGCAATTTCACCTCGTATATTCCATCCCCAAACTTGGTATTTGTTTTTCCCGGTCTCATACAAACGCCGCGTCGTGTGAGGTAGCATCTACTCTATACAATTTACATTTTCTCAATATGGTTTACATTTTGACTATATTGTGGCGAACTGTGATGTCAACCTCATAAGATTTTTATCAGTTTCACGTGTGAATTACTTCATTTAATATCAGGCAATGATTTATTAAGCGCTCAAACTAAAAAATATAATAAGCTCAGTGTTCAGAACAAAAAAGTGAGATAATTTTTTTTTGTATTTTTTTTCTGATTCACCACTATATGTATATTATATCACCATTATAGTCACCGAGAAAGTCTGACGAGAAATGTACCGGGAAACGTTATCATTTGTGATTAACGTTATGTTTTTTCCTACTACTCTTTTTTGTTCCGAAGACTGCGTCTACAAATTTTTTGGACTGTTTTTATACGGTTGATATATTACGTCCCTAGAAATCGACACTACAAAATAAGTGTTTCGTGTTACATTGCACACGTCCTTATCTATACTCTACAATATTTGCCGTCTTATTCATGCTCTAATTAAAAAAGAACCTAATTAGAATGTTTTATGACGTCGTGCATTTTCATACTTATTAGTTTAAAATATCATCGATATGTTAGGTACTATTTTGTTGATTTGTATTTTGGTAACCCTAGTATTATAACAGACTGTCTTCATTGCGGATCCAAGCGCCGTAGGCTATGTTATTTATAAATACTGGATCTTATTAAATTTAAGAGAAAAAATCGATTAAACTTAATCAATTTCTAATAATAAAGTGGCATGAATCCAGAAGCCAGTACAGATTCACCTTTTATTTCCAAAAGCGGGGTAGTTCCATTTCGATTTTTTTGATTTGGGACTCTCAAACCTGCCACCCGCTGCGAAGTTGTTATTGCACTGCACATGTGAAAACTGAAACGAAATTTGATTTGGTGATAGATGACGTAGCTTAGGCGCAGGGTTGCTAACCGTTTGACATTCATTGTGAAGTATTTAGAAAATACAGCCAGTATTAGGACTTGCAAAATATTGTTTTAATATTGTTGAAGTTTTTTTTATTATTTCATTGTGATTGTATGTTTGCACGTTTCCTTTACGGGACGATGTAGTGGCTCAACGACAAAGTCAACGACAAAATTTGAAATCTCCAAATTGTGGAATTGCAGGATTTCATTTTCCGACCCCCTAGTCTTTCCTATCCCTATTTACGTACGTTATGTTTTCTATACTCAAATATATATTTTTATTATACCTAAGTTGAACTCAACTTTATTATCATTTGCAATTTAGCGTGAAAGAAGTGAGCCTTCGCCGCTTTTTTGAGGTAAAAATAAGTAAGAATATAATGTATAAGCGGTTTACTTACCTACTTCTGTTAATGATATAATAACTAAAGTACTTGAAGGCGCTAATAATTTTTAGGCCAAAAACTTGCATCCCTCCAAATATGACCCTTTCAAAGTTACCAAGAAATATACAAGCGATTATAACCAAGAACCAAAGAAGAGAAGACGCGATTAACTTTGACAACGCCCGCCAGTTTCCAACTTATAAGCCACTCGAAGACTTGAGGAAAACCCTATTATCTCCTAACTGAGCGCCGCTAACAATGACATGTCGGGCTATTAATCTGATGTTCGCATGCTGTCGATACGGCGTTTATACAAGCCGTGTTGGTGACAGTTTGACACTTCGATAGTTGACGGAAGAGGTTGATGGTTTCCTTGCTTGGATTGGACGTAACTTTGTATTAAGACCCGTTTTTGATTGTTTACTTGTTAATGATTTGACTCATAAAGATTAGATTCACATAATCGTTGCACTAAGGCCTGTAGCTATAGACTATGTGATGTAGATTATAGACTGTGTAGTTTTAAGCAATAATAATGAGGTAGAGAAAGTTACAATAAAGTGTAAACTATATTTGTTCTCTAGGAAAATAAGAGTGGGGAGGATTAACCTTCAAACACCCCCTGGCGATAGCCAAATAGCTGTAGGTAAAGCTAATGTCTTATAGGCAATAATCAAGAACGTAATTATAAGGACCGCGCAAAGGGTTTTATTTGAAATACCCATTTACCACAAGGTGCCTACGAGCACTGTTATTAAAATAATTGACGGATAGATCAAGACATCAGGTAGCCGCTATCCAGTTGTGGTGTAAAAAATAATTATACCCGTTTGAAAGCAAGAGTACTTAGCGGGGCCTACAAACGTCATTCCAATTTTAATGGTTTACTAACTGGTGACAGTGACTTAGTTTCTATTAGATCTTCAGTAATATTATCTGCTAATAATCGCCTTAAGATTAACCTTTCTAATTATAAGCGATTCAGAGAATATTTAATTTTGAAACAAACTTCTACCCGTATTTTATGCCTTTATAGCTTGATTAATATGAATATCATAATACACGAATGGTTTGAATTTTGCTTTCAATTTATGCTTGAATTAGCTTATCCTAGGATTAACTTTAATTCAAAGACCAGATTTGAGTTTACTTCCTGCTTACTCTGTATCTTATACTGAATCTTATTAAACCAGATATTAGACATCGCTTAGAGTTAAACAAATAAACAGTGTTTATTAATAAGGGGGAAAGCGTAAACGTTAAAACCTTCAACATTTCAACTATCTAAAATAAATAATGTTGAAAATTTTATTGATGTATGTAATACTTACTCAGTAAATGCGTTACATTTTTAATATTGATAATATATCCCAATAAAGTTCCCGGACATAATAATGCATTACCTTATAGTGTAATCGACGCACGTAATATTAGCAATCACGAGAAATTTCAACTTAATCCATTACAAATTAATAATTTAATATTAAATCCGTAATGGCGTCGGTAAATTAATATCGCTTTATAAATTTTAAATGGCTCGTATCGTTGAGTTTGAAAGTTTTGAATATGATCTGGATTTTTGTATTAATTATTCAAATCCAATCATAAAACCTGTTTAGGGTAAATTGAGACCAACTACTTCATTATGTATTCATACATTAGTGTAATGCGTATCCGATATAGCAAGATATGTTTATTGCTACGCGTCACAGATGTTTTGAGTACCCATTACTGTATAATACAGTATAATTTGTTCACAAGGTGAAGCTTTAACACTAATACTACAAATAAGATTTTAAATTGAATCGCTATTATGTTAAAAATTGTTAATCTATTTGGGCTTATGGGACCAGGTGGAACCTTTGAAAACTATAACAATGTTATCTCTTTAGACTATTATTGTTCCATTTGATACTAGAAGGTTAATAGGGTCATAAAAATTAATGAGGAATACATTGAGACCGAGAACGGTGCCTTGTGGTATGCCTAACATACAATTTGATCAATACTACTTAATTCATTGATAAAGGTGACGCTTTAGGTTCTTTTGTATCATTTTTATAAATTATCTTATTGAGTTTCTTTAACTCCTTACATAATAGATACAATCATTATCTATTAAGTAAATAACAGTATCAAATGCTTTTAAGAGGTTTCAAAATATCGTTATTTATAACAATAATTATTATTTGTAACAATGTCTTTATATGCAAAATAAAACTAAACCGTTTAAATTTGAATAACGATTGAAATTCGAATGGCATTACATGCTTGGTTAACCACACCGCTACCGAAATGTTCAGTGTCTTAATCTAATTTAATAGAACTCCAACAGGCGATTGAAATGATAAAAAATCTATTTAAAGATACGATCACGGTAAAACACGTGTAAAATAATTACCGAATATCGCTGTCACTTACATGTCTTGATATTAAATTGTTAATGGTTGATACCGTAGCCTCTAGTAAGATTAGAAGGAACATTATTATAATAGCTCAAATGTATCTAAGTAAATGATCTTTCCAAACAGCTTAATACATTAGCGGCAGGTGGTCGAGATGACTTCAGAAATTAACGTCGCATATTTTTGACGTCGAGCTTTAAGTGACTAGTAAGATGTTTTATTACATTAATAAATAGTCCCAATAAGAGATTCTCTCAAAGATCTTCAAAGTACAGATATTTCTTTGTTTCTGTCTTATTTTATGGGTAGAGTTAGATAAATATAGCAATGTTTTCTGTTTCCACATATACAAAATAAAGAGACCGGTATTACCAAGCCATGTTCAACACGTTATGTATTATTCTCTTTGGATCTTTGTGATAAAACCTAAAGATCTAGCTTTTCATCACAGGCATTGGATTAAAAATCATTTTTTGTTCTTTTAATTTCGGTTGTCGATCATTTTGTTGCCGGTCTGTTCCCAATCTCTGCTAATTCCGTGTTTCCTTTGTTTCTGTACGTAACTTCATTGAAAATTCCCTCTCGAAAGAAAATACTAAACAGAGCTTACTCCAAAGTAATCTGAGTGACTTTATGGTTTCCGATGGAAATACATAATCGCTGATGATAAACCACTACTAAAAACAGATCTATGCGTTAGCATATATTTAGTTTTTAGTCACGAAACAGATTTGAACATTGTGAAACACTAATAATAAGGATATAGGATAAGACATTCTACAGACATTAATATAGCAATTAAATAAAACACTTAAAAAAATTTATACGCTTCCAAAAAAAATTGGTAACATTGATTTTTTATTAGTCTCAATCAAGGACGTCAACCATTCAACATTTACCAAATACGGTTAAGACTAGTTCTATAAAACTAAGACTTTACTACAAAAAACACATGACAAAATATGTACTGCGGAAACTAAACACCATTTTGTATCCATCGATATTTGAAGATTTAAATAATCCTACTTGTACTTAAATGTGAAAGATTCTGAATATGTTTGGATGTTTGTCAGTCCTTCACGCCCTAACCGTTGAATGAATTAAGCTGAAACTTGACACAAAGATAGTTCGTATCCAGGGTTAAGACATAGAATAGATTTTATCTCTTGAATAATTTTTTTTGACTACCTTCCCGCATGCGATACTGCGGTCGTCTACTTAGTAATATTTTCAAAATCCTATTAAGTATTTGGATTATCTAAAAGCCATTGCAATTTGGTCATTGCTCTTCTAGACTATTAAGTTTTTTTTCGGTTGAATTATAATCCTATTATACATACATGGTGGCGATCTATTGCTAGGGGTTAACATCGTCTTTATAAAGCTGGCTAGACAAGACCGGTTTAGCTATATTTATTACTAATAAGCTTTAATAACGTATTCTGAACGCACTTTATCCTTTTGTCATCAGTAGGGTTGCCATGATTAACCTAGAAAAAAGAATATAATTATTTCTAAGCAATATTATAATAGTTGTTATATTGTTAACCTGCAAAGAATATACTTTTGAAAAAATGCAAGAAAGTACATTATTGATAGCTTTATGATATTTAATTTTAAAATCTATAATTATTATAACAACATTTTTAATTTTTATAGTTGTGAAAATTTCTATCTTAAATACCAAAGTTTTATGTATTAGATTCAAAAAAATCATCTTACCGTAACAAAAAACCTATGACAAGTGTTTTTTTAAAATTAAAATTTAAAAACCTATTTATCTAACAACAGAAGTTTTATTACACTGATTAATACAATCGCATATCCTATTACCAAATAAAAAAAATCTTAAAAAAACTGTATTACGGAAATTCCTTCAAAAATTATCAAGCATGGTCACTTTAGTTGGCAGTATGCAGTGTTGCCATGTTTGGCGCGTTTCGCTCCTGGAATTATCCTGGAATGCAGTATGTGTTTAAGTCTCATCACTTTATTTATGGACCGACGTGACGGCACTCCGGCTGTGTATGTACGTATACACGTACGTACATTGTCGTTATTGATTTGATCTTTTTAATTAATTCCTGTTTTACCATCGTGCATTTAATGGTTGATTAAAATATCTCTTTTAAAGTAAAACGTAAGATATATGGTGGTAAATAGAGACCATCGCGTACGGATATTGGCAATATTAAATCAAATGAATCATCAACGTGTTGGCGGTTAAAAAGGTCATGGATGATTAATAATTCTCCGTCTCTGCGATTGATACTAGTAAATCATTTTATTCTCTATTTTAACCCTTAACTACTACTATGTGAAACTCCTTGCCATTCTTTTTTGTCCTATTACATCAATAGCGTGTATAATAAAAAAAAAAGTAACCTGTGTCATGACGACCCCAAAGCCTAGTTAGTTGGTAGTGGTTGGTAGACCCTGCCTGCGAAGCGAGCGGTCCCGGGATGGATTCCCGGACGGGTATATATTTTAGTGACAGTTAAATGTTTGTTCTCGGGTCATGGGTGTTAAAGTGATGTGTTATTTGAGTTCTCCATACCACCCGCAACACAGGGAATCCTACTGCGGCGGTATAAGTGTGTTAAAAAAAACGTTGAAACCCGTCAAGTCATCTCAGCTGTAGAGCGTTCAAAGAAGTAAATAGACATACATATTCGAAAACATTTTCCTCCTTCTGGAACAGTCGGGTAAAAACAGTAATTAAAATAGGTACAATATCTCAATCAACACATTCTACATTGCGTGTTCGACATATTGATCGACATTGACAGGCGGAATGTTGAAAAACAAGATACAATTGATTTATTATCGATTTTTTAATCTCATATCAAGGCAGGTGAGAATAATGATCTCTGGTTATTGATTTATGTGACTTGATATGATCTACGATAGTAAGGACATTGGCAAAAACATCGTATGTAACGTTGTAAACAATCATTCCAACTAATATTATGAATGTGAAAGTTTGTAAAGATGTTTGGATATTTGGATGTTTGTAAGTCCTTCACGCTCTAACCGTTAAACGAATTAAGCTGAAACTTGGCACACACATAGTATGCATCCAGGAATAGGACTTAGGATAGATTGCATCCCGATTATAGGTTCCCTTGGGATACATCCAACATTATTTTAACTACATTTCCGCGGACGAATCTGCGGGCATCGTCTAGTCACGGGTAAATAAGTTACTCGGAAATAAAAAAACGGCTATCGCATAGGATTCTACAAATAAATTTATCGAGTCTGAATCGATAACGTGTGTATCGAAGTGAATGAGCTACGAAAAAGATTTATCAGTTTTATCAACGGTGTACGACATTCATACAGTAGGATTTCGTGTGTCGTAGACTAGATAAAAATGCAATAGATAAGCACCTAGACGACCCCGTAGCCCCGTTGGTAGTGGCCCTGCCTGCGAAGCAAAGGGTACCGGGTTCGATTCCCGGCCGGGGCAGATAATTATGTGACAGATAAATGTTTGTTCTCGGGTCATGGGTGTTAGTGATGTGTTATTTGTGTTGTACATGCCACCCGCGACATAGGGAATCCTACTGCGGGAGTATGAGTGTGTTAGCGTTTTAGTGTGTTACCTAGACCGGAAATAGAATGACCTACCTATTACCTAGATCAGAAACGAACCCCGGACCCACAGAACTAAGGCTTAACTTTATGTACCTATAGTACCTATGCACTATGAATATCTATATTTAATTAAGAAGATAAAACAAAATCTACAAAATCAAACTGCGTTTAGTTGATGTTGAAATTGACTTCTACCCTTCAGATTTTACCGACCTTTAGTCTATTTTTTGATTTCATTAGTTGTGGTTAAATTTCGACCACAAAACGAGTCGTGTAGTGTACATACAATTAAGATATACCTATTTACTTTTTTATATATTATTCCAATTAAACAAACAAACGGAAATTTTGTTTGAACTATTAAAAAAAGATTTGTGATCAATCAAGCAAGCATTAATAGTTAGTGGTCCTATAAAATGTAATATATAGCAAATCTTATAATTTAATTCCTTAAAAGTAACTGTTATAGGAATTAAGTATATTAATGACGCGTGGAAGCTATTAACATGAAAATTAAATATTCATAAAGAATTCGGTGAAATTTTGTGCTTAATGTAATAAAAATATTCAAATTAAAACTGACACGGCCTTCGAAGGTCGCCTTCTTAGATTATTCTAATATGTAGTTGCCTTTTATTGGCAAAATATTTAAATGCGAATCACATTTTTTTAAAAGCTTTTTTGCTTTAATTTGAATTTAGATTTAACTAGCAGAAAAATCAAATGAATAAAATAATTACATAAGGTTAGGTTTCACAAAAAATAAATGGTGTCAAAAAAATATAAAAAAACAAAATTTCAAATTTTGAAAATACCCACGATGGAAAAAAAATATAATTGAAAAATATTGAAATATAATATGAAAAATATTTAAATCCCCCGCCTAAGGGAATATAATTATTGAATCAAGAAAATACCCCGTTTCCCCGTACCCCGAAATTACAGTTGGGGGCGGCGAAATAAAAAAATATTTATTATAGTATCGTAGCCGGATAAAAATGTTATTAGCTACAATAAGTGTAGGTAAAATTAATTATTAAAACCCCATCACTACACCTCCCCTATTACACTGCAGAATACTAAAGTGTAATATCCATTAAAATCAGTTTAAGTGCTTATTAAATATCCAGTTTTTATTTTCTACCAACTGTTTAGCTGTCAGTCAAAGGGTCGCGTGATACTTTGACAAATAAAATAGATGTGTGCGGCTTGTGTAGCAAGTGGAGGGTTAAAAAATTTAAGGGTGAATATACTGGATTAATGTTTTAGTAAGGTAATAGTGCTTTTACCCCGACTGAGTTAAAAGGTAGGTATCTAATGTTTTGAGAGTGTATGATTGTTAATTTCTTTAGACCGCCCTACAGCTTTATGGCTTAAAGGATTTTAACGTGTGGTGTTATTGGGTTTGACACTAGTGGCAGTGATATATAGGCTATAAATTTTTTTAAATATCCTTTAAATTTTTGGCAGCCTATTTTTTTTTTTGTTTTTCTGTTATTGGTTAAGACTGATAAAAAATATAGCTTACGTCACTCTTACAATGGTTTAGGCTCTAGAGCATGCCAAAGTAATATACATACATAGGCTCGAAAACTCGTTCTAGCTAAATTGGGTAAAATCAACAATTTCCTTAATTTAGTATTAATATAACCAAATATGAAAACGTGTAAGCAAAACGCTTAATCTCGTTACTTAAATACAAATCGAAATACTCAAGTAATACATTCATTAACTGGACTCTTAACACAAGAGAGTAGAGTTGAAATTTGTTTAACATTTTGTAACAACGAAATAGCCTACAATGACATGTGACAACTTGTTATTGTCATGATTGCAGTTTCGAATGGCAATTTATTGCAGCCTGTCTACTGTGAGGTAAGTAGTGCGATTGTGGAATTATTGCTTTGCTTCAAGGGAAATATCAGGTGGTTTAATCATTGTAATACTAGTTAGTTAGCCGTATTGTTTGTAATAATATTGTTATTCCTTTTTTAAAAAAGATGTGCGGGGGAGTTTCTTTCCCCTTTCTTCTCCCCCATATTAAAGCACCTTTACGAAACGGAGGTAGATTAAAAAGAATTACGTGCATATGTGTATATTTGATACCTACATGAATATATATTTTTTTATTTTGATTTTGTTTTTTTTTTAAGTTTTATTAAAGCTCTCTGCGCTCAAAAATAATTTATCGGGTTTGAGAAAACCTTAATAAAAAAAAGCTTTTGTTACCTCAGACCAAAGAATTTAATAGACTCAGTGTTCAGAACAAAAAGTAAGGTATTTTTTATTTACTATCTGACGTATGTCTCCTAGCACTGTCTGTCGAGTTATGCACCGAGAAACGTTATCATTTGTTAATATTTTTTTTTCTATACCACGCTTTTTTGTTCCGAAGACTGCTTCTATATATTTTTCTTCTATGGTTGTCATTTTTACATAAAGACGTATACAACAAGAACCTACATACCTTAAAATCGAAAGAAATTGACATATATATACCTATAGGTACCCTCCCGAAAAACGTCCTATCAAATCATTATACAATTCTTAAGCAGTCTAGTAAGAATAAAACCATTAATAGCACGTCATAGAATAATAATATACAATAGTATTTATTACTCTAAGTAACACGTAAATATACCTACCTAAAGAAGTCTCAGAATTTATGAATGAAACAATCATTCAATTACAGAAATACAAATAAACAAATTCATCCTATAAAGCTTTTAAAATACCAACACCTTTGAGAATGTCCGTCTATTTATACGAATTTGGGCTCCCTCTGAGTTCCAGTCACAGACCTATAAAAAAGAATAGACAGAGCCGTCGTATACAATGGTGAATAAATAAGTGACGAACAAAAATTTGTCACTCCCTCACCGTATACTACCAAACGGCCGGCTGGTAATGGTTAACCGGCTCCATATTTACGTTCGTCACTTTTCGGTTGGACGGCTCAGTCTATTCTTTTTAATAGTCTGTGGTTCCAGCTGTTGGTTTATAAACATTAACGTATTTCTGAAATTCCTATTTGAATTTTAAATAGATGAAAAGGGTCGCGTCTAGTTTCAAGTTTGTTAGGGATGGTATAACTTAACTTTGAAACAAGTCCTTCAGGTTTATGAAGTTATCTAACAGGACTAAATATTCGATACAATATTTAGATAAATCTCGTAGCTACTAAGTGATATTAATATTCCCATTTATAATTCAGCGTCGTCTGTATGGGATAATATATTTCTTTATTATTAATCTCCGGTTACATATTATGCGACTGCAACACGACAGGAAAGCGACAAAAAATCGCCCTTAAACAACCACGGCATGATTGGTCAGAACACTAAAATTCTCCACCAATCCTTTCATAATTTTATAATCACCCCCGTACTTTAGTTGACTATCAATGACCACAGACGAAAAAATATTATTAGACTGAGACTTCGGAACAAATGAAGGCAATAGAAAAAACATAACGTACTTATGAAATGATAACGTTTCCCGATACATTGCTCGACAGGTCGTGCTCTGTGACAAACGTCAAATCGTAAAAAAACACTTAATTTTTTTGTTCTAAAGACTGAGTCTATACATTTTTTGGTCTGAGTTAATAACTTGAAGTCAAACAGTACGTTATAATAAAGGCCTTTATTAAATCCTACATAATACGTAGATACGTGAACCCATTTATTAATAGAATAGTCTAGACATTTCAAATTTAGATCGGCAATCAATTTTAGCCGTTGGATATCTCATTCTGCAATTTGGTTTAAAATAATCTTTTAAAGGATTCCATTTTTTCGTTGATGATGTTCAGATATTGAAATCTTAATTAAATTGTTCATGTTTGCTATTTTAAGAATAAAACAAAAATATGAATTTCTAAAAATAATTGACAGCCCACGTTCTTGATAGGGATAAGGTCTTTTCTTTCGTGCTTTACTATTGATGGGCGCATTGACCATAAATCCGTTTAAAACTATGATGCCACGGACTCATACACACGTGGCAATAAAATTCACTTTTTTTAATTTACAAAAATATTTAAGTATTGCACGTAATAATTTTTATGAAACTTTATTAAATTAATTAAATTGTGCAAATAGGGCTGACTGCTTATTTTATACTCTATCAGCCAATCATTAAATCAAACTGAGGGCAAACATACATACATTATACATACATCCTCCTAGTAATATAAATGTGAAAGTTTGTAAAGATGTTTGGATATTTGTATGTTTGTAAATCGTTTACGCACTAACCATTGTACAGATTAAGCTGAAACTTGGCACACAGTTCTCATCCAGGAATAGGACATAGGATAGATTTTATCCCGATTATAGGTTCCCTTGGGATATATCCAATATATCTTTTAACTACTCATCCGCGGGCAAAGCTTCGGGCATCTAGTTCTTCATAAAGAACATTAAATCGCTAAACGTTACCGCTTATAAATATATGCGTAGCCCTACAATATGGGAACATCAAACATGGTCATAAATTATAACTGGTTGAAGGCCAATTAGCGTAATTACCTGACAGTTTTGTTGTAATAAAACTTAGAATGTATATGAGATGATAATATGGACAAATTCGTCAGTTTACTTGACTTAATTGATATGCACTAAAGTTTTTTTATGACCACCTCTAAGTTACTAAAGTTACTATAGGTACCAATGCGTTGTTAGCGAAGAAAAAGAAATCGTTCTAACTCGGGGCTTTAGTATTTTTTATATTTTTTATTTCATTTGCTGGCAACGTGTTGGCGACGCTTTTGATGTTACTAATAACTCGGGCGAAGATGAGAGAGTATACGATAATTTCATCACATAAAGATTGTTACTAAAAGCGCAGTTTAGATAAAATTAGCCAAATGCTAAACTACTAGGTATATACGATATGATAGATACCTACTCGTAAATCCAAACGTTCTCAAGTTTAAGCGAGACTTAGGTACCTAATTCTACTTGATTTATTTCGTCTTAGGAACTAAAAGCTCACTCAACGAACGTCAGAATTGACAATAACATAAAATAAAAAAAATCATTACAGCGTTACCATAAAACTTCCTAAAGTCTTGATAGACAATTTATATTATTGGCTTATGAAAATGATTAACATTTTTATATGAGAACAAAAGTTAGCTAGACATCTTGGTCTGCGCCTAATTGCACTAAAACAAACATAACTTTAGACATTCTTAATTTAGACGCCAAACTATCTTGCTTTTATTTCGACTTAGACTTCGCGTATTCCTTGAAATTTTGATCACAGTCTAATTTATACTTACCGCTGTACATGTTAAGGTTAAGATTTAGTTTTCCAATACGTGTCGTTGAGACGGAAAAAAAAAGTTGGTTTTGCAGACGATTTTAGGAGGAGACATCGCAAAACAGATAAAATGAGATCCAGACGTTTGCGCCCTTTTTAGCTAAAGATAAAATTATTGCGTACGTGTGTTTGTCACTGAACTCCTAAATGGCTGGACTGGTTTTAATACAAATTTTGTAATGTATATTAAAAACCGGATACAGTTTAAAACTACAGATGGACCCGGTAGGTGGTGCTAATGTCGAGATACCTCAAGCGACCAGCTAGATTATTAGTAATATTGAAACACCGTCATAGCAAAAGTTATCCGATATGATTAGCATTTACTAAACATGTTAGTTGATTATTCACATTCACCAAAATAATGTGGTTATTATTAATTATATTGTAAAATTATTAATAATTTTCAATTAATCAGGTTTACCGTAACATATACATGAAATTTTAAGATCGGTAGTAATCAAGAAAACTACGGGATCAACTAAAGTATGACAGCTAAAATTATTTGTAAGAGATAAAGTACCTAGATATAATGATAAATATGCAGTCTCCTCGGTCTTCTAGTATGAATTAAAATCGGCACGAAATAAATTCGGTGAAACTACAGTACTGTTCATAATATTTTCGGACCCAATTTGCGCTTATTTTGAGCTTGTTTTACTCCTAGTTTGCACTCCCAAATGCGTTTCGCCGGAATATTACGTGGTTTTTGGACGTTGTATTGTATTCTGTTTTTAAGCTAGCCTTTTGTATGTATGTACGAATACATTTGTTGTGTGTATTAAACAATTTGTATGCATGTATTCAACAACGATGGAATGCTTCTGAAATTTTAGTAAATTGTTCAGGATATTTTTATAAAAAACATTTGTTGGACCACGACTCTTTTGTATAGAGGTCAACAATATGCGGGCTTTTGTATATGTATGTATCTATTGTTTGTCTGTATTTATTTATAGTATGCCTAACTTTTCGCCCGCGTGGAATTCGGTTATATCGCGCGACTTTTTGGCGATGAATCCTTATCCTTTGTCCTTTCCCAAGTTTAGTTCCATCTTTATACCGAATTTCATCAAAATCGGTTCAGTGGTTTAGGTGTGAAAGCGTAGCAGATAGACAGACAGACAAAGTTAGTTAGTTCGCATTTATAATATTAGTAGGGATAGTAGGGAAGTTGGGATAGCCAAATATAAAGGTAATGTTAACTCGCAGAAAGAAAGACTTCCCTTGTGTTTTTTATAAATTGTATGCTTCTCTTACCTGACTGAGCCAAAGAAAGGTAATGTTTTTCGTACGTATTATATGTATGTATGTTAGTATATATTTCCATTTCATTGTTACGTTGTAAAGCTAAACTAAGTAAAGTAATCGGCTTGACGGATTTCAACATGTCAATAGATTTGTTTCCATTGTAGGAGTGACATAAGCTATATAATTTTTGTACAGGGTGTCCCGTAAGTTGTACGACATACATTGGCTATGAGGGTCGACCTACCACATGTCAAAAAATGACCTCAGTAAAAGTGTCCCCGTTTTAGAGACTTTGAGCTTTGTTTGCTTTATCTGCCCTCCATTTTTAACACTCAGGATTTTGTTTTAATGAATTTCAGTTGTCTATCTCACAGATACGTAACAGAGCAATCAATCCTATTGCAGGTAACTCTTAAAAAATAGGGTGTCAACTCATTAATCCGATTTAAACGGGTTTTTTCAGTGACAATATTTGTGTCCGTTTCGTAGTGTAATTCGACATGAACCCCATATTTATAACACCGCCAAACAATATATCATTCAGGCGCGCAGTATGTCTCCCCTTTAAAGAAAAAAAAACAAGAGTGCGATACAATGAAGTTAAAAATAGAATTGCCCAATCTTTACGCAAAAATGTTGTGAAATCTTACAAAGTAAAAATAATCTGAAACTCGTTCTATTGTATTTTTTATTGTATGTCTATAAATAGATTTTATTAGCGGGGTGAATTTTGTGTTCAAAAAATCTTTAAATAAAAAAATCGTGAGGAAACCTGCACATCTAAGAGTTCTACTTAATGTTCTAAAGATATTTGAAGTCTACCATATTTGCCAAGCGAGGTAGACTATGACCTGTACCCCTAATATTGCGACCATAATTATACTATTAACCTTTATAGAAACCTGTAAATCTAGGGGCATCATTGACCTGTCTCTAGGAGATTTTGCACAGGAGATTTTTTGTACGTATGTCTCATCGTACGTAAGTTTTCTGTACGTATCGTACGTATGCGCGTCATTGGCACGTTCTAAAAACGTCATTGTGTAAACACTAAGGTAGGAAGCTAACCCTTTGATGGCTAATAAAAAACCTCGTTAAACAGTGTTGTGTATTACTAAATGTTTCATCATAACTATTTCTAACCCTATAACCTTGAGTTCATAGTTTTATACAAGTCCAGATGCTCACATCATGATTCATGTCTGAAATATGATGAAATACATATTATTATCTACACACAACGTGTGATCCCACAGAGAACAGATGCGTCTGGTAACCACATGCCAAAAATATTAGGTTTTAATTATGTTACTGGCGTTATTGTTGGGAACTCAATGATTTCATGAATGGAACGGTTAGGAAAATATCATACACTTATACTTACAAACTCACACTCATCTCTCGGCATATTTATCGAGAACATTCATCTGTTATAAGGTTTCAAAGCATAACTAAGTACGGTTCCCTATTTCTAACTTAGGAGGCCTAGATCATACTTCACCACACTGCTCTAGTGAGCATTGGCCAAGGGCTTAGTGTCTAATTTAAGTGTTGGAATTTTTAATGCCACTGAAAGTCCTCTGATATGGCTGAACTTCTATCATCTAACGATAACCAGAACCAACAGCTTAATATGTTTAGTAAAGCATAGAAGTGTTTACGAAATTTTTGTCGTTGGTCACCCATCCACTTTCAAACCAGGTTCGCAGTTGCTTAACTTTGTCGATCACTTAGCATCGACGATTATGTCATATTTACCACGGAGCTATGAGTGCTTTAATTTCTGTCAATGTCTTTACAGATTAATCATAAAACCCACTATATCAAAAATCCTAGTGTACATAATAATATGACTGTGTAGAATTAAATAAAAAGAACCGCCTCTCTTTCCGTTTATTTACACGTCATATACTTAACAACACATAATTCCATCGCAGAATATATTTTCGCTTTTACCGAGACACAGAAAGACAGACGACACATTTTATTTATATTATTAACCAGACAGTTAAACAGACTCGGAATGAGTCGAGCAAAAAGGAAACGGAAGTTGTATAAAACTAACACTAACTGTCAACAGTCACATTGGTAACTTACGGTAACAAAAAGGATTTTGCTTGATATGAAGAAATAACTGGAAAATATATTGAAATTGTCTATTTTAGTATTTAAATATGTATATTATTAAGAATTGCAAAAGTTTGAGTATGTCAAGTGCATTTTAAGTAGTCTCTAACTGAGAGAACTTTCTATTCACTACTTGAACTATAATATCTTAATCTTAATTTAAAAAATGCCGTTAAAGAGTAACAACAAAGATAACACCGATGCTTTTTAAGAAAAGAAAAGGAAGAAAGAAAGCTTGTAAATTAACTGTATTTAAAATTAGTTAATTGAATTTTTTTTTATTTGTCTTATGTATTTCTTTTTTAACTCGACGTACTAATACCAGGTCTGGCAATATAGATAGGCAGAACTTATGGCAACTCTCCAAGACCGAGCTGAAGAACTAGCTCAAAAACCTTTAAAATACTCTTTCCATTCATCTATCAAACATTCTAAGTGTATTCTTCTCACATTATAATGTCCTTGTGGGCTTAACTCATCAATTTTTAACATCCCTTCGTTACACGTGGTACAGTTCTTTCACCCTTAAACGGAAATCAGCCACGTGGTATTACCCTGATCTACAATAAGGGGGCGTATTCTAAAAATATTACACAGAATTCGTGAACGAAACGTGGTACCGTACCAGTTCGTTTAGTCATCGCGAGCGACCGTGCCGCGTTCGAATTGCGATCGAAACTGAAAAACGCTCTCTGATCGAAATGATCGAACGTGTCTGAACGATTGTTTGTGTGTTTTTGTGTTAACGTTTTTTGGTGAGTTGGGAATTCATTTTATTTTTAATTCGTGAACTAAATTCTATTGTTTTTGAGTGCCATTTTCTATTCTCGTTTTTTTTTGTCTAAGTGTTTTCGATTTTTTTTTTAAATTGGGTAACATAACGTAACTTAATAGGTACAAAAATTACTCAATTTTGTTTTTATGATTTTTAGTTACAAATTTTTTTGCGACGTTGTAATAACGTATTCTAGGGAATAATAAGGTAGCTAATTCAATAATTTATAGGCTTCAGTTCTTGTTATATTCTTTGTGTCAAAGTAATGTATGTTTATTATTTATGATTCAAAGAATACAACGAGTTTACAATATATTTCTTTACAATGTCTTTATTAAAATAAAAACATTTTTATACTCAAAAAGGAAAGTAAATAATATAATTTATAAGTTCTGTCTCTGGTTATTAAAACGGCATAGAAATATATAGAAGACCGAGAAAAAATCTTTGAACAGTTGTAAAGCATTCCATTTTGTTGAATGTTGTATCCCATCAATAAAGCTTGGAATTTTAAAACATGCTGAGTCAAAAAGCTTAAAATAAAGCTCACTGCAAACCAATATATCAGAGCTTCCGCACTTATTTACGTCTGATTGAAATGTAGCATACTTGATGGGTTATATCTAACATATTGGATTAGTGAAGCTGGGATACCGTAGTGGTTTGAATGTTGTTCTCTCAAATAGAAGTTCCTGAATTCGAACCCGGCATGTACCTCCAATTTTCGAAAATTAAATGCCTATTAGAAACTAATTATCACTTGCTTCGGTAAAGGAAAATATCGTGAGGAAACCTGCTCACCTGAGAGATCTCCTTAAAGTTCTCCTCAAAGATGTGTATAGTCTGCCAATTCGCACTTGGCTAGCGTGGGCTACGACCTGTACGCCTAACAAGACCTAAGTCCAGCTGTGGGCATACAGGGTGGACAGTAATTTTATTTCGATTAGTAACGCCAAATATTATTAGCATTAATTAGTTGTACCTATTTGTATCAATTCTGAAACAAAATGTAACGTCAGTTTAGTTCTAGTTGCGCACAATTAAGAACTACCTAACACATAACTTAAGTTAGGAACTATTTTCTAATTTAAATGTTGGACTGTTGTTATGTTGAAGTTGTTTGTTGTTCCGAGTGTGAACGGGTTAAATAGTCTGCGTATGTACGCGTTACTCACTTGAATAATGTTTACCTGAAGTTACAGGGTTTATTTAACAAGTAATACTTAAATAATAGATAAGACTAATATTATAAATGCGAAAGTAACTCTGTGTGTCTGTCTGCTACGCTTTCACGCCTTAACCACTGAACCGATTTTCATGAAATTCGGTATGAAGATAGAACTGAACTTGAGAAAAGACAAAAGATACTTTTATCTTGAAAAAGTCGCGCGGTATATCCGAATTCCACGCGAGCGAAGCCGCGGGCGGAAAACTACATAGTAATAAATTAACAAAAGACTGGAATGCTAAAATTAGGGGCGGGGGGTAATGTAATAAAAGCTGTCAGCATTTGGGTTTAGTTTCTCTTTTAATGATTAGGTCCTAGATACGATAATTATTTGCCGTCTCGTTCGCACTTAAAAGAACAATCCAATCGGTCGTATTCGTGTCTTTCCGTCGAGCACGCTTATTATTATGACCCTAATATAGTTTTATTTTTATTAATCATAAAAACAAATCGTAGACACTCAAAGTAAGGAGATTGCTATGACGTCACGGAAATTACAGTTGTGTTACAAATATTTTTCTGTAATTTTTGCGGAAGCTAACCGGAAATTAAAAGTCTGTCAGTCAACGCGTCATGCATCACTGAATTGACTAATGTCGTTTTTTACATTTCTAAATCTCATTTATATTAATGAAAGTTTGAAAAATAATGTTAAAATCTTTTGTTTTTTTTCTATCACTAACGAAAAGTTTATTTTGTTATATACTTTTAAACGTTAACTATAATAGCTTTAATAAAAACCTCTTAATACACGAACGGTCTTAATAAATCTTAACTTTATTTATGGCTTACTCTATGTTTATTAATATCGAATTTTATTAAACCAGAGATAAGATATCGATTAAAGTTTTTTTATTTTTTGTTAGTAACGGGGCTTTAGAAATCTCATAATACATCTGTATTAATTGTGTGAATTTAGGGTGGTTCTAACTAATCCTAGGGATAACATTATAATGCAGTATTCTATTAAACTCCTGACAAGCGAAGTTTTTAATCGCTACTAGCTTGCAGTCAGTCTGTTTTTGTGTCTATATTTGCATACTTCACGTTCAAATAATTTAATAGTTCAATCGGATCGACTAATTGAACCTCTAATTGAAGAAGTGAACTTATATCGACAGTAATAAGTTTGAATTATTTCAAAGATTCAATGCGGTTATAAACTTTACTATGAACTTTTTGTTATGAACGTAATAAGTAGCATGTGGTTGTAAGTTTAATTTTAATATTAGTAAAAATGGAATTTAATAACAGAAGAATATTTGCAAACAAATAATTTTTTTAAAGTAATTATTAAAAGAAAAGCAACAATCAGACTGCTGAAAGATTGGGAGTATTTTTTTAACATAATACTCGTAATACCCAGTGTCACTCTCCCAATAAAGACGAATCCAATGACATCGTATATGTTGAAATCAACAAAGCCGTTTAGGCTGTAGAGCCTCCCAAAGAAATGTACATACATACGCAGCGCTCGAAAAACACGTACAAATACATTCCCGAAGTCGGATAAAAAGGTCACACAACCTATTTTGACAGACGTAATAGTTCTCAAAAAGCGTGTCTTTGACACAAAAAGCTGGCCGGCAGTATTTTGTTTTCTTTTCATTGTTAATGTCAAATTCTAAAATATTCTAATTACCTTCAAGGCGCATCCGATGGCGCGCCGAGTTCAACGTTCGCACAAATATAGAAGAGAATGGGTTCGAAACTAAAACAAAAGTCGGAACGACTCCGCCGCTTATTCTGGGATTCGTTCGAAAATTTTCAATCGAATATTGTTTTTATTGTTAAAATTTAAAACTATTTTCTTCAATTACAAAACTTCGAATGTTTTTCTATTTTCGAAGGTTCTTAAGACTGCTGATTAAGACTATATAATAAAGGAGTATAATTAAAAAAATGAAATAAACATTAAATCAGGGATTAAAAAAAAAACAGTTTTTTTGCATTATGTAACTTAAAATAATTTTAGATCAACTAAAAAGATCATTTTAGTGAATGCGTAAATTACAAATCAAAGTTGTCAAATAGAGTTTTGACTCTACATTTTGATGTATCTATATTTTTTGTTGTATTTTTGAGTGGCAATAAATTTGCCATTGAAAAACTTCGAATACCCTAACACAGTAAATTTCACACTTTGTCAATGATAACAACAAGTGGTACCATATGCGTTGCACGGAATTGATTACCGTAGTATCAACAACGTTGCTTTTATGATGAAATTTGATACTTTTGTCAGTTGACCACACGCAAGCCCTATCTTTAAAACAGCTGTATTGACAAGTCTCATTGAAAGCGATGAAACGATTAAAGATAATATTCTTAATAGCCTACGCCAAAAAGAGGGTAAAGTTTTTCGAACGGTCCTTTATAAAGCCGATGATATGACAGGTTTTGTCTATCGAGACTTTAGGAAGTTTTGTTGTAACATGTTTGTCTATATTTTTATTTTTAAAATTCATCTTGTGTTACCTATTTACATTATTTTTAATTTTTGACGTTCGTTAAGTGAGCTATTAGTTCCTAAGACGAAATAAATGCTTTGAATTTGAACATAAGTATGTAAATTTCTTTGCAACGCTGTCCAGTCTGAAAGATTTGAAGAATTTCCACATAATATGCGTAGTGTCAATTACATCCAAGACTAGGACATAGGATAGATTTTATCCCGATTATACGTTCTTTTGGGATGTAATGAACTTTCATATCTTTGCCACTAAATTATTAACATTTTAACAGAAACAATGGTTAAACGGATTTGACTAAAACTTAGCACATAGACAGAGAGTATTCTGTCATAACATCACCCTAGAAATATGTTAGGATTAGGATGAATCTAAAATCTTTTGTGGCATCGGTTTTTCACCGGTGAAGCCGCGACCATCGTTAAATAATATTATCACACTCTTATAATTATCTTATTCGTTGTTACAACAGTTACCTAAAAACTCATTTAATTGTGGGCGTAGGGTATTAGACAATTAATTGCAGACGACGTTAAATTCTAATTAATATCACGTGCGATGACAGAATAGGTCTTCCCTGAATTCATATGGATACCAGGGCCGCCGTGTAAGCTAATTTAAGCATTACTTTAGTTAATTAATTGTCTGTTTTGTGGCGATAAAAATGTAGCTTTACATTTTAGTGCATTCTTTGCGGTTTGAATTCGTGTTGAGAAACGAGCTTTTAATGTCCTTAATGCCCGAGATAGCTGAGACGGTGCTAGTTTAGTTACTGAAATAACTAATGGGCTTGTAGATCATGTGGCATGCAATAAAATTTTAGGCATGGTTTCGACATGCAAAAAAATTGGTCATCGGAAAAATAAAAAAACTTTTAGTAAATAGCTTTATACCTTGTAATACTAAAATACTAATAACTAGTCGCTTTTAATACTAGTATTACGTAATACTAAATGCAAGGGGGGGTATTAGGTACTTTACGTATTGGGGGGAGGGGTTAATTACTTAAATACTGTTAATTAAACTGCTTCGATGTAATATGACATTGATAAATTTATACAATTCAACTGTAATGAAACGAATAAACACAGCACAATTCATTCCTAAAAACCGTTATAAGGCAGAAATGAATACATTGTTTTAGGTAAACGCTCATAAAGATTGTACACTTACACAATCATGACCATAAGCTGACAACATAACATAACGGGTTTCCATAAAAGTACAAACAGTCGTCTTACCATAGCCCATACAAAGTTCATGGAAAAAGACCGCGGGTGCCATAAACAAAATAAATAAACTAAAGAACCATGGAGCCATGAGAAACCCAGCATCTTGCCCACAGCCGTGATAATTAACTAAAGTACACAAAATTATAAAAAGGCGTTAAAATAATATTTAATGCAACATCTGGTGATGTGCCATAAAGCTTCTGGAAGTGACATTTGAAGGAGCCTATAACCATTTTACGAATGACTACGCTTAAAAGTGTGAAATCATTATTTTCTAGTAAGTCCCGGAAAACGCTAACTTACACAGGATTAAAAATGCCTTTTACAAAGCTCTTGATAATGATAGTCTATCAAGACATTAAAAATTACCTTAGCATCAAATTGAAAAAAATGTTATATATTGTCATATTGTAAGGCATTTTATATTATTAATTTATTATGTGACCTGTGACTGTGACGTTTATTATGTGACCTTTTCTTAAGCAAAAAAAAGTAATTTGATTTTTAATATCTGTACACATTTTTTTTCAACCATGCCTTTATTGTAGTAACAACGGTGAAGTAAATTCTAGGTCTACTAATATAGTTATCACACATTAAATTTTATCTGAAAAAAAAGTTAAAAAACATTTTATAATACTAGAGAACAAGGTATTCAAATGAGTTCTAGAAACAATCTTAAACGATTGCCCCATTTTTATATTTATATCCTAGCCACATTCATTAATTCTATTGTGAAGCTTCGATAAATGGTACTGCATATGTTAGCAGCATGTGACATTGTTTCTCATATTGCGATAACGCGTGTGTAATTGATTGGCCTGTTTTTATTGTCAGGTATCTAAATACACTCGTATAGGGGTTATTTAGGTAACGTATTAGAGTAGGCGAGCACTAGGCATCAGGCTACGATAGCTAGACCAATATATGACGTTGTATGGGAGCCCGCGCACATACGCAGGTAAGATCCCTTAAATGTGACAAAGTCTCAAAAAAAAAAAAATCCTTAAATATTTCGGCCACAGCCTAGCTACCTAGTACGTGTCTAGTGTTAAAGGAAACGCATAGAACGAAAAGTGTAATGAATGTGAATGTGTGACGAAAGGAATGGGCAGAAAAAAAAATGGATTGTGTGAAATAAGTTAGTGGTTAACGTCTTAGCACCATAAATATGAAGTTATAAATTTAAAGTCGTTAATATCATGGTTACATTAACGGAGTACTGCCAATATTAAAGCAAATTTACCCAACTTTTTGTAAAGCCGGTTGCCGTTAATACTAGTATAACAAACTATGATATTGATAGCTACACCCTGCCTAGCACTATAGGTTGGACGATAATTACAGCGTTAACCGTTAGCAGAGTTACCATAAGAAAGGTTACATTACGATTAATCTTTACACAATATCTTGTAATAAGGAAGCCATATGTTATTAGCAAATGACGTTTACGCCGACGGAAATCTCCACAGTTATGAAAACAGAACGAGTAATACCTACTTTAATCTAGGCCTGACTCAGAAACAACCTTGAATGCTTTCAATGCTATGAATAAGCTAAAAGAAAATAGATGTTGCGTGTTCTTTGACGAGAGTCAATAAACTTTTAACAAGCAACGCAAAAACGCTTTTCTTAAATTCTAATACATGTAAGCTTAGTTACCAACTCAAATGTAATATTTACGGTAAATAATAGCGACGGAAAATCATCTCCAAAAACGTTTTTAAATCTTATTCTTAATTCAAATCAGCAATCATTTCGTTGCCGCTCCGTTACCTGCATAGTTAAATTAGTAAATTTTTTTTCTTTACAGATAATGCACGAACAATCGTAAAAACACCGGCCCAAATGTTCGAAGGAACCTCACAATCATGCTACGTCCAATGAAAACAAAATGGCGGATCTCTTTACACCGGATATAGCCTGGCGCGCGCGCAATGTTCGAAATAGAGCGCGAAGGGGGCTGCCGGATGTCGTGTGGATCTTGTTTGCGGTGCTCGTCGGTTGCCATGGTTACCAGGAGCAGAGGTTCGCGATGGAACCACAGGATCAGGTTAGTACTGACACTATATATAGAGATGAACAGTAATTAAACTCATAAGTTTAGCATGCATGCATGTAGGTACTTCGTTTGTGATATCTACGCTCGGCGCGCACACATTTTAAGGAAGCATGTAATGTAGCGCGGTACATCTATTTGGTTATTTATTAAAGACGTAACGTCATGTCATGTTTATATTACCTATAAAATATTTTTATGTTATTCCAGTGTTATTAGGTATGTGTTTTCCGTGATAGCCACAGCACAGGGAATTCTTTCGCTGTTGGCATCCTGCAAATTAATATTAAGAACTAATAATTTAAAATACTATTAACGGTCATTACCTCATAAAGTGACCATGTTCAACATAGTTAAGGCTCAAATTTATGAAAATAGCCCAAATTTTACAGCACCAAATAATATTTTACGTTATCGTAAAATACAACGTAAACCGTAAAACATATCTTTATCGTAAAACCGGCTCAAAGATATGGACTCACTCGAAACCTAGACATACATACGGGAAGTACACTCAGCTTGGCAAATAGCAAACTTGTCTAGCGTTCAAACATTTGTTTTGGGAAGTGTACTTCCGACTTTCAGCCTTCTGGGTAGTACGTTGCGAATTTCATATTTGGAAATATATGCCGGTTAATGGGGAAATTATGTAACCAAAAGTGGCTACTAGGTGGCGCTATTTTCACTGTAAGTCACATTAGGTCATTTTTCAGTAAGAATATTTCTTGGTTAATAAGGAAAAAAAAATTTTATAAAGTACTTTTAATTAATTTTTCAGTCCCAAAAAATCTCATAATTATTATCACAAAAAAAAGCTGTTAGGATTTTTAGTCTCATTCCAATTGTGATCAATTTTCATTTAAAGATTTATACCTAATAATTGTGAGCTTTCTCTCTGTCTAGTAGCCTGTACAGCTTTGTTCTATCTTTCCTTAAAAAATTATACGCTTTATTTCTTGCACAATTATTATCTCTCATTTATTGCGTCTGAAACCTTCTTAGTTTCTTATTATACTGAACTAAACTTAGATATCTAAAATAAACTTACTCTAAGTAGGTACTTATTTGTTTTATTCAGTAACTAAACAGAATAATGATTTTGCCAAATGTTAATAGCAAAGTTAGTAATAATGTAATTGAGTGATATAATATTTACAAATAGACATTGGAAGTTTTTAATTAGGCAGTAATAGGTATAACATTACACTAAATTCCATTATTAGTAAACTGATACCATACCGACCTAAATTAATTATTTTGTGATTAGTCATTATAATGACTATTATTTGTTTGATTTCAATCATAATAATTCGAAACTTAATTATTATGCCATAGATTAAAATTGGTAGATATTGTGAGATAATTACAATAAACTTGCTAATTGTAGAGTCCGTAATAGACTGATTTTTATTATTAACCTTATTTTTATTATTATCTATTTACTAGAAGTCGCCGGCGGCTCCGCCCGCGTAATTTTCCCGTTTCTGGAATATTTTATTTCGCTGCTCTTTTCCTATTCATCGCAGCGTGATATTAGGTATATAGCCTATAAGTTTCCTCGATAAATGGACTATCTAACACTAAAATAACTTTTTAAATCGGTCAAGTAGTTCTTGAGATTAGGGCGTTCAAACAAACAAACTCTTCAGCTTTATAATATTCGTATAGATTTCAATTTTGATAACTAATTAATCATTTAAACAGTACATAAGTAAAGGTGAACTTAAGTAAAGAAATTCGTATTTTTTTTAACCATAATTTAAAACTAAAAAAAGTTTTAAAATTGAGTATTTCGCATAAAATTCTTTGACTTTTACGATTTACATAGAAAAGCTCTAAAACAAAATCACCGGATGTGTTATAGAGATTATTTTGCTAATAGGTAATCATTTTAATCGCGATCATTTGTTAGCTCCTTATAAAAAAACATAATTATTGATACCAGGTACTATTACGCTACGATCAACGGCAAATCTATACTAATAATATAAAGCTGAAGAATTTATTTTTATGTTTATTTGTTTGAACGCGCTAATCTCAGGAACTACTGGACCGATTTGAAAAAATCTTTTAGTGTTAGATAGTCCATTTATCGAGGAAGGCTATAGGCTGTGTATACCATCACGCAAGATGAATAGGAGAGGATTTGCAATAAAAAATATTGCGTAAACAAGAAAATTACGCGAGCGGATTCGCGGGCCATTGCTAGTTCCGTTTAAAATAGCTATGCTATAGCATTAAATTAAGTTTTTTAACGACGTTTAGTTAATCAAACCACTATAAAATGGAGTAGGTATAACTTAGAGGTGGTCGACGACCTTTGATCTTGTTTAACCTGTTATTTTAGATTGCTACCTGATACTTAAAGCTCGGGATTAAAAAATTTGGTACACTTGATTAAAAACGTAGTATGTTAACTTTTTATGATTTTTCGTTGAATTTTTTACAGTTTTTTTGTGATGTTCTATGTGTCAGTTTTAATATTTATGATATCAATCGTGCCAAGATTATGTTTTTAATATTTATGATTAAAAGATTATTACTTTTAGGTAAAAACGTCTAATTCGGAAAAATACTCTTAATTTCTAAATGACTCAGTATTATTGATTTATTAAGTTATCATAAAAAAAGTTACAATGTATTAATCAACATCATCATAACCCATAACTTTCCCACTGGTGGGCTCGGGTCTCTTTCAACAATGTTAAGGGTAGGTACAGGTCATATTCCACTACGCTGCCCAAGTGCGGATTGACAGACTTTACACACCTTTGAGAACTTTATGTAAAACTCTCAGGTGTGCGTTTCTTCACGATGTTTTCCTTCACCGAAGCTAGTGATAATAAGTTTCTAATACGTACATAACTTTTAAAATTTAAAGATGGGTGCCGGGGTTTGAATTCAGAAACTCCCGTTCGGGAGATCAAAATTCAAATCCCTAAGTTATATGTACTCGTATCTACTGCTTTAAGTACAATAATTTAGGAACATTTCTTAAAAGAACTGTATAAGTATTATTTTTAACATATTTTCTATTAATTTATAAACAACTAGACGTCGCCCGCGGCTTCGCCCGCAGAAGAGTATTTAAAAAAATATCAGATTCATCCAAAGGAAACCTATAATCAGGATACAATCTATCTCTTGTCCTATTCCCGGATGCAAACTATCTGTGTGCCAAGTTTCAGCTTAATCCGTTCAACGGTTAGAGCGTGGAGGACCCACAACCATCCAAACATCTTAACAAACTTTCACATTCATAATATTAGTAGGATTAGTAGGATGTTTGTATCTTAATTCTATTTAAACTAACTTAGGGACCTTAAACTTTACAAACAAAAGATTACAAAGTGTTGGAGCGACCAAACCTCGCGACTTAGTACTGAGAAACTTAGTTTAACGCAACAATTTATTGTCACGCCACAATTGTACCAACAAAACAAAGCAAAGGATAACGACTTATCTTTGTAGATAACTTTAGATTATCTAGATAATTGTTAATTATTTAAAATCTTATGTAGGTGACATAAGTAGGTAGAATTCAGTAATGGTAAAACATAAGCTTTTAATAAATTGTTTTTATTTAACGACCCATAGGTACCTACATTATAATGGTTGCCACACCAAAATACCGTTTAAAGTGACCCTGGTTTGATTCCCAGTGAGGTACAATTGGTACTCGTATAATAAGTCTGAAGTTATGCTCTTGGTTTGTGTTATTGTGACCTTGCCTTTGTACGTCATACAATGGCATCTATATCTATACTATCTATATCTATATCTATACTACTAAATAAAATTGAAGTTTCTGTTTGTAACATTAAAATAACCGCTTTTTACTAAATGCATACGTATGTATACACGATACACATACCGAAATGACATTTAAAAATTTTTTTGTCTGCCTGTTTGTCTGTCTGTTTGATCCGGCTAATTTCTGAAACGGCTGGACCGATCTTGACGGGATTTTCACTGGCAGACAGCTGATGTATCAAGGATTAACTTAGGCTACTTTTTTTTACTTTAGTTTCGGCTTAGGTTTCCCGAAGCGAAGCGAGGGCGGGTCCACTAGTCTACAATATAAAGAGCTCAAGTTCGGTGTCATATTTATTTATTTAATAAATAAATCTATATTTCGTACAGTACAATAGTATGACCGACGTCCGAGTAATCATTTAAATATATTAATTTAACTATTTCAATACATTTTCATAAGCAATTGTTCAATCGTAAAACGGTTGGTTTTATCAGGGTACTATTATCGGCTTTTGATGTTAACAATTCCTTTTGAATAAATTTGTTAACAATGCCTTTTTAATCACCACATTGTACGGATTGTACCAATTGTACTAAATTGGGCTATGAATGGGTTAACAAGAGTTATGTAATAGTGGATATCTGTTATGTTTCGTGTTCATTTTAATTGCAGTTTTTTAGAAAACAGGGTAATTAATACTAATTTTCTAAATTTATTTTGTATTTGCGTGGTCTTTTAGTAAGTGTAAATAATATAATTAATTTGTCTTGGACGACTTTTAATTTATATAATTTTATATGAACAACGACTGCTAATTTTCACCCGATTGTGTCAGAAGGAGGGGAATGTTTTTCGAGCGTATGTACGTATGTATGTCCGTCCATTTCATTGGCATTCTTTACAACCTGAATGGCTTGATGTACTCAACTTGTAAAGTGTGTTTGAATTCGTCTCCATTGTGGTAGTGACATCCTACGAAGGGTTTTTTTTTTATTGTTATTTTTTTTAATATATTCGGAGGAGTTTTTTTCTCCTTTCTTCTCCTCCATACTAAAGCACCTTTACGAAACGAAGTAGATTAAAAAAAATTGACGTGCATAAGTGTATCATTAATACCTACCTACATGAAAAAATGATTTTGAATTTTCTATTAATTATTATTGGTTAGTCTTTAATAAAAACATTTTTTTTTAACAGAGTGCCATCGTGGGCTCAAGAGTAACCCTCCCTTGCCGAGTGGAGAACAAAGTGGGGACTTTACAATGGACTAAAGACGACTTTGGACTCGGCACTCATCGGAACCTGAGCGGCTATGAACGCTACTCTATGATCGGAAGCGATGAAGAAGGTATTTATAACATGCTGCTGAGTGAATGAAAGAGTGAATGAATGATTGAATGAAACGAGTAGGTACTACTGTATGATCAGGAGCGATTAAGGTTTTTATAACACATACATTCTTCATTCAAGGAATGAATGAGTGAATGATCAAATGAATGAACAACTGAATGAGTGAATGAATGAATGTATTAATCTATTTATTTTGATTTGGTGAGGGTACAGTTAATTTTTTTTATTATTCCGTGTTGCATAATGGTTTGTATGTCAATGTGTTCTATGTATGTTCGATTCCCAGCGATTTGTATATTAATTAAATAAACGTAAGCCAACCTACACAAAAATATCGCTGAATTGTTATAGAAGGATTTAATGTTTTTAAATTGCAATTTTAATAAAATTTTCTACTCTAACCTACCTAAAAACTCGTAATTTTTAAAACTTTGTCAAATATATTGCTTATGATAACTAGCAGTGTATTCGTGCTCGAATTGTACAATAAGATAGAAAGTAATTTCGTTGAATTTTGTTCAGAGTGTACTAGTTTTCGAGAATTAAATGTTGATATTTGGCACGCGCACGAAAGTGTAGCGTATTGAAATATTTAGGTAAACTACGCATAGACATACGTGTATTTTATTTTTGTAGGTATAAAGTTAGGGTTGTCAGTGATTTAAGACCTAGATTTGGATTAAATAAAATGGCCAACTTAATTACATTATGGAAGTACAAAAATTCCGCCATAGTACATAGTATGTAATGGTAATAATAAGTAATAAAAAAATAATTTATCATAATTTCCTAGGGATTAATAATCCTAGGGCAATTCCTAATATCTCGTTAGCTTATATATCATCGGCTTTATGATATATAAACAAAAGTTATAAGCATCCTACGGTCAGATAATGCGTTGGCAAATTTTACTACAAAAGGCATATTCATTACTCTAATCAACCACATAGTTCCGAATTCAAAAAGAGAAAGTACCTCGAATTTAAAGCTTGTTCCTTTCCAGCAGATAAAAAGTAAAAGTCAAACAGGGGTTAAAGAAAACTACCCGCTGAAAAGCCGGAACAATTCCGACACATTCTTTCCGAGTGCACCCGAGGCGCAAAAATAGCGAAGCGGCTAGAACAATTTGCATAGTTTACGGCGCATATTCTAAAAGACGGTTTGGAAAAGAACTTTCGGAATGGAAGCTTCTATCGGTACCAAGTGAAACATTTTATAAATCTTATTAGTTTGGAGTACAGAATGTAAATTGATTCGTCATCTCAATTACAAACCAACTTAACCTAACCAAAAAAATTAAGGAACAGCACAATTTAGGGTTAACAATAGTTGCTAGGATTACAATTATTTTATTATTCAGAGGTTTTAATACTAATATTGCTTACTATGGTTAATTATCATAACCGTTACTTATTATTTATTTAATTCCCTCTCTCTCCAAACTCAAAATAAACCTCTATAAAATTGGATGAACATCGTACATTATGAACCGACACCAGAAAGTTGGTTTTCAGTGGAGTCAGATATTTATGGACGTGACTGTACATAGTCTCAAGTAGTGAGTTCCTTATTTAAATTTCTCAAAGCCCTATTTGTTTATACTGTGCGAAATACGGTTAGGTATCTGCTAGCTATCAACGCGTGCGATGCGTGTAGGCGCACGTTTTGATGACGTCATACGAATTTTCTCACGTCATGTTACTAAGGGCTTTGGTACTCAAGTTTTCTGACTAGTTATTTGAATACTGTTCTACGGTATTATACCGGTACATCCTAGTTACGCGTTAAGTTTTAATGGCTTAGTGCTTTAAGCATTGTCCATTTATTGGACTCAATAGATTATGACACACTGTTATGTACGGGTCGCTTTATGTAACTGAGGAGGCTTAGAGTATATTTTGCCACGCTGGTTTACAGCAAATTGGTGAAGATGTTAGTTGCCAAACTAAGTGTGGATCTAAAGGGTTTTATGTCATCCAAAAGCCGCCGACATGACAATTTAGGCTTCATCATAAATGAGCGAAGAATGGAAATTATCACTTTTGTTAATCAGTCATTGAATTTATTACAGAATGTACAGTTATTTAACGTATTAGAGGACTTTGAACATATGTTTAAGAATTTAGCATATAATTTAGAAACATTTGGGTCACACGCATTTGTAAATAACTTATTCTAATCATGATAAAACAATCTAAAATGTTGCTTCATTTAAATTTAATGAGGATAAAAGTAAACATCTCACAGTTTTTTCTATTAGCATAATGTAACAATCTTTAGAACATTGTCCTGTCATCCAAATAGGTGTAATTTTTGTCACCAATCAAGCGGAAACTCGGTGTGGGCGCAATTTTTTCTTTTCTTTAGACGTTAATTATCACTTGACGAAACAATTAACATAATTAAATACAAGACAGTTTATGTGGACCGTCCTTGATCAGTAATTTATACACGAACTCCTGTTTTAGTTGATAGTAAACCTTCAGGCGGACAATGACCCGTTGCGTAAATGCTAATAATATATTCTGTTTTAAACAGTGGCGAGTGGGTTGAACGCAATTACGCGAGTGCGGATGGAATAATAGAAATTATCCCGTTGAATTGTTGAAAGAAACTTTCAGTGTGAAGCAAATAGTTGCATTGGATATGGAAGATTGATTAGAAAAGTTCCTAAGCTATCAATCTTTCTATTCAATATCATTTGTCAATGGCACTAATTAAAGTGGTCAGTAACTTAAAAATCCCGGCAGTTACATTGAGCAGTGGGAATAATGAGTTGGGCAGTAAAATATTTTTTGGGCAGTAAAATAAAAAGTGTGGCAGTAAAACATGAGCAGTACTAAAAATACAAAGTGGCGGTAATTTTATC
>LGAG01000420.1:598971-616967 GCA_001278395.1 Lerema accius | reverse complement strand
TTTAGTTTTTAAGTTTATATTTATTATGTATGTTAGTCTATAAGGTATTTATGTTATGGGCCTCGTTGCCTGAAATAAAGTTTTAAATAAATAAAAAATAAAAATAAATAAAATAAATGTTACGTAACGTGTTTCTTTTATAATGTTTATCCTCTCTCTCCCTTATGTAACGCGCCGTAACGTTATTATCCATCCCTCCCCCTTCCTAAACGTTGCGGAACACACGAATGATCATTGCCATTTTGCCAAGTTAGAAGAATTATAATCCCTAGTTTATAAAAAAAAACAATGTTACGTAACATGTTTATCGACCCTCCCACCTATGTAATGTATCATAACATTTTACAAGACCATATCCTTTAATTGCGTTACCTAACAGCTAAACGCCGACTAATTTATAGACAATTACTGACTACTCATTGCCAGCGTCTGTCTTTACCAAGTCAATACTAAAACCAACCGACGGTTGGGGGAGTTAACAGATATATGGTTTAACGGCATTTTCCTAGTGAGGCTTACATACCCAACACGGCTAACCATGCTGGTATGCAGGAATATTGTTTTCCAGTCTCCCACACTTCCTGGATTATTATTTGGACACAAAAAAACTTTTGCTTGAAACAGTCAGCATCTTCAAACTTGCGTGTGGTTTGACGGCCACACACTGGTAGCTTGATGAAGCAGTCGATTCATACAATCGCGCATCCACTGCTTCAAGTTGCCGACAGCAATGGCTGAAAGCAGTCCGTTTATATCTTGTCGCCAGCACGTCATCACATCGTCAGCGTAAACAAAAAACCGTCGTGTGCAAAGGCTTTAAGGTCCTAAATCATTATTTTCATTACTTAAATAAATAATACATCTGGCGTAGGCAACTAATCTTCATCCAGCAGGTTGGCTGGCGTCGTTCCAGCTGTCCTGCGCCATTGCGCCTATATATTCATTAAGGGGATTCACCGTTAGTTCTATTGGCTGCAATCCTGGTATAACTCACCACCAAGGTTTGGACTGAAACTTCTAATTAATATAATACTGCTTGTATTACACGTGCTGTAAGCTTATTGTTATTGCCAAAATTATTTCCTAATGTTAAAATTACACAAGAGAAATTCCTCCATTTGGTAGTTTGGTAAAAAAGTCCCAATATAGATACATGAAGGGTTCAACTATTGGTACCGTTTTAAGAATAATGCAGACAAAATGCTTTATTATTATTAAGGAGAAGAAACAGTGAAAGCAACTTTTTTTTACATTTCAATTTACAATAAGTTTTTCAATGACTCCGAAGAGTAAAGTCAAAAACAATGATTCTGACTCATACCATAATGCAGCAACAATGAATAACTTTTGTAGGGTTAATAAAACACTAAATACAGCTTACGTAATCGATACTAAAATGGCCCCAATGCAAGAGTCAGGTCTGGTTTTTAGTGACAAATGTGCCATCCTTAATGGCCCTGCACCGCGATGAATAATCGAAGCAGTTATTAGCGGACTGAGAGCGGGTGAATCAATACAACCACCGACTGACTCTGTCAATGATTGAAATGTTGAGAGCTTGCGTTTGATTTATCACCTGCTGTATTTTCTATACTATAGCTCACATATTTATGTGTAGACAGGCCGAAAATGGGTTACTTGTACCAGATTTTTGACTCGAATACGTCTTTATTTGCTACCGTACGGTAACCAACCTAAATACCAAATGATAACCAAATTTACTTGATATATCCATAGATGCGTTACTTAAAAGGGTATAGTGGGCAGAAGAAAATCTATTGAGTATGAAGTTGGGAAGTTGATCGTTTGAGAACGAAGTTAAAAAGCGATTTTGGCTAATCTTAGAAACCCGACTACTCGTTGTCAAACAATCCTTACGTAAATAAATAGCAATTACACGTGAAGCAATCGTTGCTCGTTAACATTTTCAGTCGCTTTAAATAAGTAAATACAGACGTAAATTGTTTAATTGATCTGTTTCTAAAGTTTCTAATTATTAATTTAATTTTGAATGAAAAGAGACACTCAAAATATTGTTATATTAAAATCCCACTAGATCTATATTGTCACCGTTTAAGAACCGTATTGATTTGTGGAGTGCAGAAACCTACGTGTAAATATCATTTATATTTTGTGTTTTAAAAGCATTTAAGTTTAAAAATAAAACAAAACTTACATTACTATACTTTTTTTTAACATTTTACGATTCAAAGCTACCGAATGAAAGAATCTATACAGAGTTATGGTCGCAAGGTCCTCCAATATTTAGCTGCAATAATGCTCTAAACGCTACTAAACGACAAATATCCCGCTTCTAATGATGCTGCACTATAATTAATAATTGAGCAGGTTATTAGCGGAATATAGACCGAGGTGAATGAATTACCTCTCATCCCACTTCCGACTCGTTGAGAACGTAGATCCTATCCTATTACATTGTTACTTAGCAGATCTTTTCTCGTATCAAATCAGAGCATACAGTTAGTTATTGCTGTATGTACATTACTATAGTAATAATCAAATTGTAATGGAACAAGCAATAAGTTTAAAAATTTGAAATTCGAAACTAAGGAATTAATCTGTTCAAAGTTTCAAACGCAAGAAAAACGAGCAACAGCCAGCATTTTGTATTTTTTAACTGTCTTAACTAATAACATTGTTATAATAATGCTTTTATTCATGATTTGCCTTATGGAGAGCGTATCTTCATCTTCAATTTAATATCACGTCTATAACTTGTAAATTACTATAGCATTATTCTTCTATAACAATAGACTTTCAACGATTCACAATCAACAACACACCCCGCTATCGTTATCAATAATTCTATCATTAAGGCACATCAAGCACACTATTCAAATTTTAATCATTTCAAAAATTTCATTCATCTCGTCTCTATTTCTTCTCAAACAGCCCTCGAGACGTGATTTATGAAACGACCGCAGAACATTTCAATTAGAAGCTGACGAGTTACTCAACGGCATATTGATTTATTTTAGTTCAACTCGCTCACTAAATACAAATTCAGTAGCGGGACACTGAGAGGTGGCTCTTTAAATTAAATTACTTAAACTGCCAACATTACGAGTGCTGATATTGCATGTTTCGTAATAATTTGAGTTAAATGATGAACTAGTTAAAGTAAAAGGTACTGGTAATCAGACGAGATACTGCAAAGGAGTAAAATACTACTTATACAGATATTTTTACATTTCGTATTTGTTTTTAATTCAACTGACAAATCCAAAGTGTTATCCAAATTATCAACATCTCTGTCTGATAATCTTATTGAAATAGCATCAACGTCGTCAATTATTGGTTCTATATAAATCCCTCGTTCGAATTCTTAAATCACCATGGACTAATGTCAACTGCTAACTGATATCTGAAGTCACCACCATTTACCATTTCAGTTCTATGCAATACCAACTGTACAAAACTGAGCTTATTGCCTTTCTGTTCCACTTTTAAAATTCCTCTTCTTTGTTAGTCATTGCTGTTTAGAGCAATCATTGATACAGTGCCTACTGTCTACGGTTGACTGACACGCTTTCAGATTCACAGATACAGTTCAGTTGTACAGCGAATGCAATGCTCTTTTAAAATTCTAGTCACTTCGCTGTGATAGATTCGCTATAGATGATTATTAAGACCTTTTGTCTCTGGATTTTTCATTGGTATTCGAACTTATGACGGTGTAATGCAACCTCGTTTCATTATTCGAATCAGTTTTAATATTTTTCGCAATAGGTTCAGTAAAGGAGTACACGGGCTTTGTGAAAATAAAATTATTCAGTACAATGTTTTATTTGCATAGAATAACTTTTATATAATGAGTTACTTAATTGTTACTAGAAAAAAATTTTTTACGCTATGATAAACACATTTGATTGTTTATTTACACAATTGCTACACATTTGTTTTTTTTAATATACATATATTCTGAACTATATTTTATTTTTTATATTAAAAGTGCACTCTCAATTTTCCTTAACTCCCACTGCGCGTATCAACGTTGGCGATTTTTCAATCCTTCTTTGTCCACATATGAGCGGAGAGTTTACAAGCATTCCTTTATATCTTCTCGTGTAGTTTATTTGATGGACATAGCATTGTGGAGCTGTTTGCTGGGAATGGGGAACACTTGTCTGAATGTCCGATAGAACTGTACAATGGTTATCCGATATTTAAGTTTTATTTTTAAAGCGAGCCGCTTCGTTTTGTCGTAAATGGTAACTGTTGCTGTGGCATTGTATGGAAATCGACGTAGAATAAAAAAATGTGATAATACAGAAGAAAAATTTGATCAGTAATTTTGTTTTTATAGCTCCAAATGTAAATAGATTATCGGCTTAATAGGTAAAGCATATACTAATTCCATAAAAAAAATCGAAGCTTAAATGTAGGTACTGACAAAATTGGTTTTTAGGATATATATTTTTTATTATAATTTATTCGTCAAATCCAACCCTTCTATAAAAGTATATTGCAATTCTCAACCCTAAAATTCAATCGAGAGCAGACAACACAAAATAAAAAATCGACCTTAATTTCTTACCTATTGAAGCGCTATAATTTTGTACTTTTCAAGCAATAAGGAGTAAATCAAACACATTAGGAAGCGCCCTACAGAAAACCCTTCCATTAGATACCCATTTTCTTACCAATGGACCTCCAACCTTTCTTCGGCTCCAATGCACACATTACTTGGGTCCCGCGTCCATCGCACCACATTGACTTTTCCACCTACTTACTCTACGATGCTACTCGTACATTCAATAGTTTCAAGATTGAGCGATTCTTCTTTTATCGTCATGACAGCGAAAACACTACGACGATTTTTTTCCATATGGTTAGCCGGTATACGTCCAGAATCCTGATCTGAATTCTGATTCTGAATTCCATGAGCCTAGCGCAGACGTCCGGAATGTATACTGGCAGTAGGGGCGAGTAGGGCAGAAAGATTCGGGGGTTAGTTGTACCGACGACGTGAGTATTTCAATAACAAAGAGAGACTTACCCCCGGCTGTTTCTTCCCTGTTCTCCCCTACAGTTTCTGATAGTAAATAAATTCTTGATCAGGGATCTGATTAGGACGTATGCAGTCAGTTTTAAGCTGCCCTATTTCTACCTACAACTACGCTAAATTACAGTTGTTCAAATCGCAAAGCATCACCATAACAGAGATTACCTCAATTTTATCTTCCCTTACCTATATCCTAAGATTTTATTACCCAATGTATGTCTTAAGAGACGTTTTTAAGTCAGCCTAAGAGCCTACTTCAGCGTTTCGCAAGTTAAAGGCCATTAGAGGCACACAGTTTTGCTTTTTCCAAATTCGCAATTCAATTGGTGAATTAACATATTCAGGTTTACATTGCAAAGTTTTACCTTGAGCTCAATTTTCGTTTTTTTTAGTATCAAGATAGCTTACGCGTCACAAGATTGGGAATAAAGCGTTAATAATTATATAGGTAGGAAGGCGAAATTTCGCTTTGTTTTTTATTGCTTCAATCCTTTATTGACTCATTGACGACCCGTATGGCGCAATGGTTATTTTAAAGGGTCCTAGGTTCCATTCCTAACGGGGCCAAAAGAATGATGAATTTAAACTGTTCTCGGTCTGGGTGTATGTTTGTGTGTTCCTGTGTTGTCCATGGCACCCACAACACAGGGTATCCTAGTCTGGGGCAGTGTGTGTAGCGTTATTATTTATTATTTTAGACCACACAGGTCTCTTTAAAACGCATTAAGAATGTCTAGAACTTTTCCCAGCTTAACCCAATACTGCTCTAATGCAGATTAGTAGAGAAGCTATTTATACCTTTACACAACTGTTATCTAAAAGCAAAAGGAAGACAACTATAAACACAACTATTGTTGCTCCCACAGAAGTAGGTGCTAAAAATTTTTGCCACTAGATGTCGCTCTTCTTTTTACCAAGAATTTGCGTAATTTGATATCGCAATAAGCTTCGAATGACATCACCCAGTTTGCTAAAAAATTGCAGCCGAATAAAAAATTCACGTGCCAAATTATTAAAAACATCAACCTCGCAACCCGTAATCACCCTCTTTAACCCTATACTTCCCATTAAAATCCTATAAATGTAGCAGACATCTAAAAAACGTGAGTGATTAAGCGCACGTTTTGAAAGATCGTTAACAGAAACTCGCATTTCCACCGTTCCAAACATTTAACCCTTTTTCCAATCCGCTCATTGCTTTTATTTTTATTTCGCGTCAGGGTTCGGTGTGACGTGGCATGACTTTTGGTTTTTATATGTAGAGGTTTAAAGCGCGGATAGTCCAGTGATTTTTCCACCCTAAATGATCGAAGAAGTTAACCAACTGTAGACTGTGGAAGGAAGAATAGTCGTTATTGGTATAGTTACTTGAGAGGTTATGTCCTTTGAAGAAGACGTAAAGCTGTCGGTTGCAAATATTGTATTATCGTTAGCAGAAGTTAAACTACGCGTATGTTGGAGGATTTCAGGTGACCTATAAAGTGCCTAGTAATCATTGATCTAAAAAAAAGGCTAAATAATTTTAAGGGGGAGTGTAGTCATTAGAAATGATATAACCTGCGTCACTCCCTCAATAGAAACAAATTCGAAGGGACCTCATTTTATAATCCGGTAAACCATTTGTGTCGTTGAGCGTGCACAGAAAATGTACATTTGTTGGTAAAACAACCAAATTTTAATACTTAAAATTATTATAGTAACATACGACAAAATAGTTCACGCTTGGCAGACACGTTTCGGCAAAGCAATCGTACCAATCAATAAGAATTAGCATTTAAAACGAACATTAACGAATATACGAATGAAAATATTTGTATATGTGGTTACCGAACGGGTGACCGCTAGTGGCAAAATATCATGAGTGAATAAAAACTCACTGGGTTATGTTATGGATGGTAGTTATCGGTAGATATGTATCGTTATTACATAAAAAAATTGCAGCGTATTAATTGAAGTTTTGTTAAGTTGGCACCGCACTTGGTAACTTGAATTGTTTTTAACACTGAAGAATTTGTGTCGATCTTAGTAGCCCCAAAAAAGGGGACCTTTGAAAAGTACCAGTACCCGATCTTATTAATTCTTGCATCATGCAAATTGACCAGGCATTATAAATAATGATAAAATAAATAATCACTCCCCTACGACATAGTAAGATAGAAATCGAATGTTGAAAATGGCAATTTTATGAAGTACTCTTTTTATTTTAAGGTAAGGATACTGTGATTTTTTCTGGCCACAAATTCCCATTTTTGTGTTAAAATCTGCGGAGTAAAAATATTTTAAAAAGTACCTAATTCTTACCACGGAATTCCCTGTTAACGAATATATTTTGAAGATTTTATTCTGAATATGACAATTCATTTTATAAAAATCGGAATCGAGTTCATCCCAATGAAATAACTAAATCTTTAACTTTATTTACTAAAAGTTACTTTTCATAAATGGTATTAAACCATTTTATTTTAAACTAGTCGACCCGCCCTCGCTTCGCTTTGGTGTACGTTTCTTCAATATGGCTTACTTCAATATTCTTACTCATATTTATCCCTGTATAAAATACAGGAGAAATAGTCACTATTTCGTATAACGTAATCATAACTTTTAACACAAAACCCAATTTGATATTTCTGATTTAAAACATTAAGTTCATATTACTTTATCAAACGTCCATCTCCCCGGATTTCTGTATATTAACTTATAATTAGATTTCTCTATGAAATATCTGCTAAGCCGAACACCCGCGGGCTGAATGTCAAAAGTTGAGATGTTAAAAGGAGAAAAAATTTGCGTTTCAAATAAAAGGTCCGAACCTTGTTACGCAGGGTTCGACTCCGCCTTCTAAATTAGGGCACACGCAAGGATTTGTATAGCGCTGAGATAACCTATATTTGTAGGAAGAGGTCTGTGGAAGTAGCCCTCGGCCTTTTAGTTTACTTTTACTCTTAGCACAGTATAGTACAGTCACATACACAAACTGGTAGATTACTGACATACTATGATGTCGTTTTTAAAGTGCATACAAACCCGTATCCACCTATACTCCGTTTCAATGATCGTGATTGAAGAAGTAGTCAATCTTGGCACAACTTTTATCTATTTTATTTAAAAAAAAAAATTTTGAAGTAAACTGTTTTTTTTTCTAACATTAAATTATTATTTATTCTTAACTTTATTTTGTCTGTCTTATTTTTAAACCAATTATTAGAATAAAATAAAAAGAAATTGTGAGATTGTTTACTTTTTCTATCAAGATCGTTTATACCTTGGCACTGGGATTCCTTGTGTCTCAGTTTGCATTGAGGGCACAAATGAATTTCATAGAAAGCAACATTTGTTTATCTGTAAGTGTTAGTTAACCGGGAATTGAATCTGGGACATCAAAGACAGTAGGAAAGGAAAACCGTACTTCTTTTGTAGCGTATCAAATTTACTTTCTTATGTAATAAAAATAGTTAACGAACTTGTTATATGAATAGAGAAGGAACTAGTAGTCGATTAGTAGGCCCTGTTATTAGTAGGTATTCATGAGAATATTAGTAGATATTATATTTTTAGCAAGGGGACTGTTAGTGTAAGTTAGTCCTATTAATAAGCATTAGTAGTCCAGTAAGTAATATAGTAAGTGTTACTATTTGCCTCATTTGAAGTTGGTTATAGATATATAGCAATCCCTGAGGAAAGATCGCCAGTAGTCTTAGTATATTGTAGCTTTCAACACACTAGCCAAGTATATATATAAGATTAAGAGTTCCTTCTCGTAGCAATGAACAACAACGTGATGCATCTAAAATTAGAGTTTATTCATTTAATTAAAAAAAATACATTAAGAAAATTACATTGAAAAGAATAATGAACAACAATCTTACTTACCTAAAATTAGAAAATCAACAATTTAATGTTCATGCTTTAATTACTTTATGTACTTTAAATACTTTATGTAATATCTTGCTTATTTACAATATCTTATTAAATCTATTAAATAAAACTAAAATTACCAATTCTTATGGCACAAGAAAAATCAATGTCAAAGTCAGTGTGAAAACATTATTCTTTTTCATATATATATATTTGTAATAACAACTCTATATGAATACATCGAGCCCTATCAAGAATTTGGCTCTCAATTACGAATTTTAGGAAGAGTGCGCAGATGGGCAAAGAAACAGAATAATTTAATTCTTCCCGACTTTTGACCCTCCTTTTTGTCCATCGCGATGTTACACTGATTTATTAATGGCATGGTTTCATTCTAATGGAAAAATTTAAGATACTATAAGAATCATTTTCGATATTAATAAAAAGAATATTTTTTGGTATCATCAATATCTTTTAGGTCTTTTTTTAAATATACAACGCTACATAATATTTTGCCTTGGTAATTTTCACCATGAACAAAAAACTAAAACAAGATCTGACACACACACGCACACATGCACATTGAGAAGGTAAGTTTTCGGAGGAGGCTAGAGTGCTGTGCAAGATGGCAAGTTTGGCACTTGCAAAACATTAATTTAATTTTCTGTAATTGTAGGCTTGTGTGTTGTCTTTACGGGTCGATATGGTCGCTAGGCGACAAAGTCCTATAATAAATAAAAAAAAAACTCATCCACTTTTTTCTGGCTGGCTGTCGAACTCCGGACTCTTTTAAAAATATTAAAATCATCATTTCTGTGTCTGGTTACGCTTTACACATTTTTATCATCGTCCAGCAACAAAGGCTCAGGGTAATTTTTCATAATGTCGCATAATATCAGTAATTTCGACTGCCTGTGTCTGAATTCCGAGGTCACAATATTAAAACGTAGCATGTTTGATAACCGCTCTGATATTTTAAATCGAATTTAAAGAGGATTTTTGTCAGTGTCATAAGTAAGTATTAATAAGAGCTACAATTTTCTATTATGCGATCTCAGTTTTCATAAATTCCTTATTGAATGATAACGTTATCAAATATATGTAATAAAAATACGATATATTAATTTTCACTCTACTTTTATAGCAAAACGATGATTTGAAGGGCTTTCAGTCCAGTGTAAAATAATGTAAGTTAAACTTGGTGATAAACAAACTTATGTAAGCCAAGTAAACCTGCGCTTTTTGAAGGGCTTTCAGTCCAATATAAAATTCTGTAAGTGAAACTTGGTAATAAACAAAAATAAGTAACAAGTAAACATGGTCTTTTAGATTACCCAACACATATAATAATTGATTCTAGAAACTTCCTATTACCAAACGTCTCTTTATAGTAACAGCATCAAACATTCCTATGTCATCTCAACAAAAAAGCAAGAATAATAATTATTATGACTCGCTAAAAATATTTCCTTTTAAACCATCTTACAACTCATAGCGATGGTTAGGAAAAACACGACTCAATAGGATATTTTGCGTATAAAAATGTAAGCACTTTAAATATTAATCAATCTTGAGTGCTTTTCAATATTAATCACTTTGGCATTGTCCATTGAGTGATATGAATGATGCTTACAGAGCGAGACGATCATAAGTCCTTATTATTGTCGTCTATAAATGTTGGTTCTATTCGCCCCAGTAACTGCCGAGACGGGGCAATTAGGGAATAATATTTGTAGTAAAATGCTTACTGAATTTATTTATTTGTTACTGGTGTTTCTATACATAGCAATAACAATACACATCTTTAAAAACCTATATTATGGAATGAAATAAAGCTAAATAATAATTTCGATTCCGCTAGCTTTAAAAAAACTAAAACAAAAAAATATTACTTAGTAAAAAAATACTTTTTTGATAAAAAATTAACAATTTAATTTAAAAATTAATCTATAACACTATAATGTTCAAAAATACCCCAAATTGTAACTATAACGCTGTAACATTAATGCACATACCGTAACAGCTTATTTTCAAGCTTAACACCTTATACCCTAAGGGTTTATTACGCCTCTCTGCCTGAACATACTCTTGTTGAGAACTCATTTCAATATGCTAATATCTCGTAGAAGGAACGCGAGGTATCAAGCTGATGACTATATTATATGTAAAGTACATAAATACCTTAATTATTATTATTATGGGGTGTATAGACACATGTAGGGGTGCAATTGAAGTAGTTAGTTTTATCAATTATAAAGGCTATAGATCCTTGGTTCCTGATCTAGGTGTAATTACCTCCTTGGGGGTAAATCAGCTATTTTATGGTGGTACTGAAGGACCTAACTATTAAGATCGTAAAACAATAAAGTACAGAAAAAAGTAACTTGTATTTTAACTTAACTTGTATGTAACTTGTTTTTGGATAACATTTAAAGATGGGGTAAAATCAGTTTTCCTCGTAGGTCACAGGGGTAAAAATATTGAAAAGGTTAGGAACCAATTGCCTATAACTTGGTGGTCGCTAGAGTTAAGCTAGTGTGGTCCAAAATAGAAAGAATATGGAGACCGTCAGTGGTAAAAAAAAATTGAATTCCTCCGTGATTTGGAGACCACATTAAGCGGTCGCTCTTAGTTGGTATTACAATGTTATTTTTGATAACGTTAGTTATATAGCTAACAAATAACTATCTCAGAGGTCTCTGGGCGGAAAATTTCTGACATTGAAGTTGGTAACCAATCAGAAACAATCCACATTGGAGTTTTGTTGTAATATTCTGTAAGCCTCTTTAGTTTCTTATTATTTCTAAGAAAATAGCCCAAGAAGCATCAATAATGGACCAACTAGCATTGTAGACAGTGATAAGTATGATGACACGGCTTCAGATAGCGAAGAATTTCTAAACAAGAGAAAGCTGAAAAGGAGTATGTACTTCAGTTTCCCTACCAATATCCAAGCAGCATAGTAATGATTTCAAGTTCCCACCTCCAGGCATGTAGGAGAATAATCAAGCAACTCAAAGTATCGTCTTGATGGCTCGTAAATTGAGTTTCTCACAACAAGATGCATACTTGAGTGATGATAAGGCGCTTGTGGTACCGTTAGCGATTTCAGGAAAAGTTAAAATGTTAACATAAATATGTGGAAAAAAAATATTGGCAAAATTCTTCGAATAATTGACAAGTAACATGGAATAAATCTTACAGCAGAAAATGGAAAACAATTCTTTTTCTATTAATTATTATTTATATGTTGTAAAAAATTTTAATTTACAAATATTGATTCGAGGGATGATTACAACCTGTTGATGATGATTGGTTTTATTTCTCAAAAGTGTCTTATTTAATTAATAGACAACCTCTATAAACAGGATAGACAAGCAGTTGACGTCCAAAGCTAAACTCTAGATGCCTCAAAGTAAGTAGTATGCGAATACACGGTACCCATATATGTATGTTAGCCGATTTTGCAAAGTTTAGGAGATCGAATTACTTAAGGATTAGAATTAATTAGAATAATTACATTATCTTCACTTAACACTGGTTTTTGATGTTTTGCATTGATTCTATTCTATTGAACACTTGTATTTAATTTTCATGGTGATAATTAATAACCGTAGTACTGATTATCACCCTAAAAAGTTCGGCCAGTGTTTAAAGAAGTACATAGTCTTTCATAGAACAGCGACATCAAGAACAGAATTTTAGAGACAAAAAAGGCAAAGAAAGTATATCAAAGAGAGTATCGCTTATCGTTCATAGCGCCTAGTGTGGCCAGCCCATTAGTGTTTGGAACGCCTGTTGTTGAGTTCGTGTTCAAAGAATCTTTTCTCATTGTAGGGTAGTTTTCATTTTACTGTATACTTTAGATGCTCCTATGGAGGAGTAAATTGTATTCTCACGTAGAATAAGGGTGGGATAGCAATTTACGAGCGTAGGAAAATTTGCGAACAAGACATTTTTGAGTTTTATGAACGCGGATGCAATTTTTGGTTCCTAACAATCGTTGTTAAAACCATCTTATAGAAGTAATTTAAATTGATTCCGTAGGATTCCGATTTTTAAATAAGTTATTGGCGTTGATAAAAACAATAATTTAAATTGACGTTAAAGAAGCTTTTATTTCTTTATATATTAAAAAAACACACACACACAGAAGCAGTAAAAAGATAACTTCAGCAGCTAAAGCACTGCCTTCTGAGAAACGAACCCCGAACCCATTGAATACATTAATAGAAAATTTCATCTTTGTCTTCCACTAAGTCTCAAAGGTAGGCCAAAGATGGATAGATCGACAGACAGACTATACAAACCTATAACTGACCCAAGTTAATAAAACCTTAAACTAGTAATAATAATAGAAAAACAAAAAAGCTGACTGTTAAAAATGGTGTTTGGGTAAAAAAAAATATAACCTATGTCTTTCTTATAATGAAGATGAATCCAATCATATCCCATACACTGAAATCTGTCAAGCCTTTTAGGTTTTAGAGCATGCCAAAGAAATGGCACTACATACATACGACTTACGCTCCATTAACATTACCAAGTGTAGGGTAAAAATAGGTGGAATATAACCTAATCCGGTACGAAAACTCACCGAGTTAATAACTATAACTTTGACTGAGAACTCGGATTGGAAACGCTGCAGTTTAGGATATTATTTCTGCTTAGCACACACTGCTTTGTCTCAATATTGCCTTTATATTACAAGGCGTGTTAGAAACTACATCAACTGATGTTATTTGTTGGTTAGTTGGCCTTTGTCGAACAGCTAGTACAATGAAGTGTTATGTAGTGGCAAAACTCAATTTCAGATAGCCGTTTGTACTACGTTTCGAGGTTAGTTATTTGTTTATTAAAACAAAGCTAGCTTGGATTAGCATTTAGTTTTGGAAAATTAATTATTAGTTATTAATATTATAATATATTTTTTTTAATTACGAGATTTTAATGAAACTCCTTCGAAAAATACAATGTTTGAAAAAGTCGTGAAAATCTACAAAAGTTTTTGTTAAATAGTTTTGTTGCGAAAATCTCTAAAAATCTTACAAACATAAAAACACATTGATATTTTTTCATCACAAAAATTCATCCCCGCCACAATATTCTTATCCATTCCTGAATACTTATCAATATACCTAATCCACCATACAAATCCCGTGGATGACAAGCAGTTACATAATTACTAATGGAAATAAAACGTAGGGAAAACATTTACTTACAAAGTTTTTCCCGTAGTCGTGTTTTGCGCTGGTTTGGTCAAAGAGTTGCAAGAGGCTTCACGGCTAACTCGAGCGGGTAACATTTTGCAGGTAGCATGCCGTACGCCAAAGGCCAATTGTAAAGTAGCATTTCATGATGCGTGCTTCGTAATCATGATGTTAGCTTGTAATTTACTTTTACGTTGCAGGGTAGTCGGTTTATTTATGAGAGCTGTAGAATTGCTGTTTAGTGGGATTTGAACTTTAAGTTGTGGGTTGTAAGGTTGCTTTTAGTGTTGTGCTTTTGTTAGGAATATGAGAACTATCTTTTCTTGGTTGGTAATGCCTTGGTTAGTATTGGTGATGCCTTTTTGTCTGTCTGTTTATTACTTTATCTATCAGATTATCAGTTTGAGTGCGTGTTTGTTCTTGTTAATTCTAGAAGGAGTTTGATCGATTTTGATACTGTTTTCATTTCACTGATGTTAAATCTAAAACAAAAATGTTATTATCACTAATGCATTTTAAGACTTTTTTTTAGTATAGTTACTTACTAAAAGAAATATGTTTTACTAATAAAGCATTGCTTTATTATCATTATGCACTAAAAAGGTTAACTTTAAACCAGCCTTTATTTTTCTCATTAAAAATCCTTTACAAGCAATTGGGTCTATACATCAAACAACAAAGCTAATTTGCATTGCATCGTTTTTATTAAAAGAAAGGACTTTAAAAGAATTCGTAATTAAAAGAAACGTTCGCTAAGAAAGATCTAAAAGAAACTTAAACCATTTTCCTACTTAATAAAACACATCGTGTCTTAAAAGATTATTAACAGTTTTGCCAAGAGAAATTTTACTATGAAATAAACCGCCATCTTAAAAGTTTAAAATGATTTTCAACCGCCGCTTTAGACTATAATCCACGACTGAGAGAAAGAGCCTTTGTGCATTAAGTTTATAATGAATATTTTCTTAGAATGAGATTATTTCGTGCTAATAGTTATTGTCATAGAAAACCACATAAAGTCCATTCTTTTCCAGTAATGTTTAAGTATAATCTATTCAATGTCACTTACGTAAGTTTTCTATCGAAAAACTGTGGACATTGTCATGATAAGCTAATAAAGATATTAGATAAAACGCGGGTAGGGTATTTCTTAATAAGTGAAATTATCATCATTTATAAATGTAATCTCTCCGTTTATCTGTATGCTACCTTTTCAAGTCTGAATATACATAGGTGTCACTTTTCACACAAACATTGCGCAAATTGTCACGATCACCAAACATATTTCGTAAAAGGCGGGTAGGAAGTTCTTTAACTAATGAAACTATCATAAATAAGTGCGGACATGGCGGCGGCGATAGTTAGAAACTATAAATTTAATAACAAAGTCCCTGGGGTGGAATATTTCACTCTCTCACCTTGTTCAGTCGGTAACCGTACTTGAAATAGTCTAACTCATACTGCAATTTTCATAGTGCTGTACCTGCGTTTTGCAGTGTTTTTAACTTGACTCATCATCATCACAATCCATAACTGTCCCACTGCTGGGCTCGGGTCTCCTCTCAAAGAGTGAGGGGTACAGGCCTTAGTCCACCACGATGGCTTAGTGCGGATTGGCGGACTTTATACACCCATTTGAGAACTGTATGGAGAACCCTCAGGTGTGCAGGTTTCCACACGATATTTTTCTTCACCATAGCAAATGATAATTAGTATCTAACTTGCACTTAAATTTAAATAATGGAGATATTAGGAATGTAATTTGGCTATAACATAAGTAGTGATAGCTTAGTGGTTTAAACATAGATCGCCCTAGTTTCTGAGTTCAAATCTGGCATGCACTACTAATTTTCAAAGGGTTATGTGCGTACTAGAAACTAATTATTACTTGCTTCAATAAACGAACATATCGTGAAACCTGCACACTGAGAGTTCCCCTTTAAACCTCTCAACAGTAATTATGGGGATGTGTATAATAAAATATCATTATAGTGTATGTCTTCTTTACAATGGACACATCATAATGCTGGAATCCGTCACGCCGCTTAAGTTATAGAACTAGTCAAAGAAGTATCCATACCAACACTCGAAAATCATAAAAAATTAACTATGCTTCCTGCAAAGCGCAGGTACAAAGAACTTCTTTAACTAATATAACTATCATAAATAAGTGTGCGGATAGTAGCGAGAATTGTTAGGAACTATAAATTTAATAACGAAGTCTCTTGCACGGTATATTTCATCTCACCTCGGCTAGAACCAGCAGTAAATGTACTGTGGCAATTATCTGGAACTCCTGTGCAATATCTGGATGATGTTATGCATACTTGTCTAAGCCGAAGTATTATTTAAACACGATCTATTTTGAACGCGAAGGATTCAATTCTAAACTTACAAGGGTTAGTTATATAGAAGAAAATATTAATAACTAGTTTTCCGCCCGCGGCTTCGCCCACGTGGAATTCTGTTATATCGCGCGATTTATCGCGATAATAAGTATCCTATGTCCTTTTTCTACTTCATACCGAATTTCATCAAAATCAGTTCAGTGGTTAAGGCGTGAAAGCGTAGCAGACAGACAGACAAAGTTACTTTCGCATTTATAATATTAGTAGGGATAAAAAGGCAAAGGAATGAAGTAAAATAATTTTAGGACGATCAAGTGATTTTTTTTATGTTAACGCAAACACGTAGGTTATAGCATTATTCTTAGGTTGGTATTGTTGTTCGAATAAATAAATGCTGCCACACAATCTAGGATTACCATTGTAAGAAATGGCATAAAAGTGTTGGAAAACAAACAATATGTCACAAGCATTAAAGGATTTGTCCATAAAAATCTGCCTCAAACAGGAATCGAATTTGGACCCGCTCATCTGTACCAGCAATACGACTATAGAAACTTTTTACTTTTCTATCAATTTGTGATAGACGCAATAAAATCATCCGATAGTTCTATTCCGTGAACCCTAAAAACGTGTAAAAGTTAGCGCTAGATAGCTAGCTAAACTGGAACAACTAAATCACTGGAATAGGGTTGTCACTTACGAAAAGTTCTTACTTCTTTAATTCAATTTTGTAAGTTTGCAAAGCACTAGTAATTATGTGGAATACACTATACAATACTGCCATAATGATTCAGATAAATTGAGTTCCTTTAAATAATGTTTTAGTTTATTTTAACAAACCATAGACTTACTCGTACATTGATATTCATAATATTAGCGGGGGTATTATGGTTAAAGGCATTTCACGAAATACAAGCGAACAATATTCCTAAACAAAAAAGACATACTTTCAGCAAAGTTACTTTTTACCTTAAAGTTATTAAGTCTGTTATTATGTCTACGATGCTAAGGGCCTGTTTCACAATCGTTGAGTAAAGTTCTAAGTAAGCTACTTTGAACTTATTTGCACGATAAACCAGTAAATTGCGTTTCACAATTTCACTTTAATTTACGGATGATTGTGAAACGTATAGAGTTAACGGAAGGATTTACTCTCTGAGTAGCTTACTTTATTAATAATTTACATATAGATTGTGAAACAGACCCTTAGTTTGAACTTAGGTACTTCGTGGCAGGTGCTTTAATATAATGTTTATAACGATATAAACGAAATAAAAAATAAATAAATTATACCTTTAAATAAATTAATTTAAACGTAAGGATGTAAAAACTTCAACATTTCGGCAAAAGATTAATAGAGCTTAATGACAAAAAGTATTTTTTTTAATAAATAAAAATAATCCTTTAGTTTTTGTCAACCCTACCGGCAAAAGCGCTGCGACGCAGGAAATTAAAAACATCACGACCAACATCGTTCGGAGCGTGACCGTTTGAAATATATACTACTAGACGATGCCCGCGGCTCCGCCCGCGGAAAAGTCGGTAAACAAAATATTG
>LGAG01000420.1:584699-598867 GCA_001278395.1 Lerema accius | reverse complement strand
ACTAGTAAATCCCATTAACACCTAAATTACTAACAGAACCTACTAACCACTAACAGTCCCTCCTACAGTCCTACACGAGGTTTGTCACAGATGTCCATGGGCGGCAGGGGATGAAATAATTGGGTATAGTTGTATCATGGACACGGCTGTGTATTATACATGAATATATTTTTGCTTATTGTAATATTGATTTTTTTAACCTTTAGCTATCCAGTGGTATAATTTTATTTTGGATAGGGATAATAGATTCGAAACTACGACACCAAACTGTATCTCCCGATTTTGTTATTATTAGGTTTTTAGGATTACCCCCGTATGGTAGCAAATTTAAAGACGTATTCACGTCAAAAATCTTAATTTACTGTAATCTTTATATGCATAAAAATCGATAGCTAAGCAATGCTTCCTTATTTCAAACCCGCAGTCCACACGATTTCCATGTAACCGCTGTAAATCCCTGTTACGAATAGCTATGAGCTTAGTAAATTCACATGAAGCTCGCCGCAAGTGTTAAAAAACTACCATAAAAACTGGCAGCACTTGTTTTGGACAGTGTAACTGCCAATGAAATACGATTTAGGGTTCCTTCTCGCAATGTCTATATTAGAGTATATAATGTGGTGTACGTTACATCTTCTAGAAGATTCGTTTTCCCCTCTTCAGACGACGTTTGAAGTTGTTAAAATTCTCGTCTTCTCTTTATTGTTAAAATTATTTAATTAGTATTGGCTCCCATTATGGCTAAAGATGTTCGGGGAAGTTTCTTTCCCCGCTTCTTCTCCTCCATGTCAAAGCACCTTACGAAGTGGGAGTAGATTCAAAAAATTACGTGCATAAGTGTATCTTTGATACCAATATGAATAAAAGATTTTGAATTTGAATTTTAAATTTCAATATAAAGTATAAATGTATACCTACGATACAAATTCAAATCAGTTATTTCATTTTAGGAACTAATAGCTTACTTAACAAACGTATATTTTTACAGATATTAGGTATGTACTCCTTTTATGTATCTGTCTGTTAATCTAAGTCTCATGAAAAAAAATGCAGTGGCTTGAGTCTGTATTTGACCACATATAATAGTAGATAGTAAGTTTATTAATCCGCTAACAAGCACAGTTCTATGGCAGGGTAAACAGGCTCATAAGCTATGCCTAACAATAACATACATTAGTCAACACGCGAGATCTATTACACAATCAAAATACCTCACATTGTCGAGGTTAGATTGCCCTACTTTGATTTACGAAACTGAATACTATGAATACCTTGTCAAGTATGTTATTAGTTAGGTAGTGCTTATTAGTGAGCTAACTTTGATAACTTTGAACTGAGGAAGGGCGTAGCTTTATGTTTTGACCTTTGTAGAGTGTGCAAGATTTATCACTATGGATCAGTTACATGACAAACTTGCTTGGTAAAAATACAAGTATGAGGTTTTAATGACTATAATATTTTGTTAATAACACCCCAAAATTTAATTCAAATCTTTTATTTCGTCTAAGGAAATAATGGCTCACTTAAAGAACATCAAAATTTACATTTATACGAGTAAATAAGACTTAGAGAAAAATCATATCATTACAATACAACTTCCTAATGTCGTAATGGACGTTTTAGCAATCGCTTTTGTGTTTTTCTGTTATTAACGAAGGTCAAAAACGTAGCCTAAGTTACTTGTTACTGCATCAGCTATCCGCCAGTGAAAGTCCCGTCAAAATCGGTTAAGCCGTTACAGAGATTAGCCGGATCAAACAGACAAACAAAAATAAAAAAAAAATGTTATTTTGGTACGTGTACCGTGTTCATACGTATGTATGTATTGAGCAAATTGCTGTTATTTTAATATTACAAACAGACCCATCAATTTTATTTAGTCGTATAGATTAATATAATAGTTTTATATTAATAGTTTTATAGTAGTTTGTTCTCGAACATAAATCCTGAACTAGTAAAAAGAGGAAACATAAATGTGGTTATCGTTCAAACCGCTGTTCAAACGAACAGTTACTGGTACACAAACTATCAACACAAAGGGAAGTTCAAACTGGATCAGAAACTTCAGCTCCGTACTGCTTGGGTCGTTAGAGATATGAAAATTTACGTTTGTTGATCCACTGTATGATCAATGTTTACTTCTTTAAGCATACTTTACTTTAAAACAGTCTTCCTTTTGAGTAAGAAATGCTTAGCTTTTTCTTCAGTGCCAAAAATTGAAACATGCTACATAACACAGGTAAAACATTTTCTTTACTCAAACAATCCACGCTGACAAAATATAAAAAAAAATATTTTTGAAATAGTTGGTCACTCATGTTTTCATACTTTTTTTTACCAGAAGCCCTCAAACTTTGACTACAAAATGTTTTTCTCGAATTTCATGTTTTATTTTAAGTTTACTTGTTTTTTATCGGATTTATTTTTGGATATTTTTCTCCGAGCGGCCGAAAGATGCACTATTTGGCATTTCAGGATTATCCAATAATTAACGGACACCCTGTATAAATACTAACACCGTCAAATTTTTAACTTGTCCTATTTAGCACGCAATTTTACGTAAACTTTGTAACGGAAGTCACACATATTCATGTAATTCACACATTTCCAGTAATATTTATGTGATTTCATCACTTTAATATCACACAAACTGCTTTGGAAATGAACGTTTTTGTTTTAAAGATAAAACAAGTTAAAAAAACGGAGTGTAAACGACGGGTTTCTAAGCTGTAAATATAATATTCGCCGTTAAAATCGAGACCAAACCTGTTTCTATTATTTTACTCAACATCACTATTTAATTAAAGGTAATTTAAACTTTGCTTCTAAAACTTTACGCAAATTTTAACTTGGAGTTAATTAGAAATGATACGCTAAGTAGAGACAAAACGATCTTTTAAGGGCTTTCGCTGTTTTGTTAATGTATTTGGATTAATTTAATGGAATAATTTTGGAACGAAATCGTCTTCACAAACAAAAATGCATCAAATGTAACACCTGCAAACCGTAAGGATGTGGTCTTATTTATAGCGGATAGGTTGATTAGGTTGATTTTAATAATTATTTGATGTAAAAAAACAAAATGTAGGATTGAAAGTGGTTATCATCGTCTAGGTACAATGATACTAACGATTACGATGAAAACCGATGTGTTGCCGATCAATAACTAATTTTGCTTATTACTCTAATTTGATAGGTGGAAAATGTTTTAGAGCATCGAGCGTATATTATAACATGCTTTGTGTGCATGACAATTTATTTGTTACGCCCTACAGTCCAAATGGTATCACGGATTTAAACATACTTATACTTTGTCGGGTTCTGTTAATGTATGATAACAAATGTAAGTGTTATTATATTATTATAATGAACTGTATTATACAATCATAATTTTGATTATCATGAGACGCGTTATTTTTGGTCTCATTTATAGGCGGCACCTATGTAACTAATACTCGTGTAGTGCGAGAAATAGGTGGGTACATTCAAAAACTCAAAGTGGGGTAGATTCTAAACTCTCCATTACATTTTAAGATAAACCTCTATCACTGTGACCACACCCGAACATCCCCTGGTTAGAATAAATTAATTTGGACTCCACGTTAATAGAGAAGGCAATGTAATTCTTGTGATCCTACTGAGGGTAACTCATTATTTATTCTTATAACGCCCTTAACCCTCCAACGCCGGGTTAATTTGCTAAAGGGTTGCATCTATGGAATTCGTGCTTTGAGAATTAAGTTATTAACTAAGTGACAAGTGTCTTCAGGTCGTTAAAATGTCAGTGGTTGAGGGTTGGGATTATGAAGAAATGACTAATGTGGTTGAGGTAATGTATGAAATGCCCAGCCTTTGAATATTTTGTTTCCGTAACTAAACAAATGTTTTCATCACAGTATTTTTCTCTCATATATGTTTATGTATGTTAACCCTATAATCTAGTGTTAGTTTACTAATGCCTAGACTCTACTAACAGCTTAGTGCTTTAATTATCATCTCACTAACAGCACTAAGCAGATAATAGCAATGCGTTCGGTGTCATATTTCTATTGCCACTGTTAACGGCAAACGGCTTTAAGAGACAAACTTCGTTAAACAGTCACGATACTGACGATGTGAATTTTGTTGCTATAATTATTGCATTATGCCGTTAATCATTAATTTAGATGTAGCAGTAGATTAGACTAATTTTCAGAGTTAATCAAGCATTACCTAGTGTTCATTATAGTCCTAGTATTTTAGACTATAAAATGGATAGACCTTTTTGGACACGCCACTTACGTAAGAGGAATAATTGATGACGCGGTACATATTTGATTACTGGCCAATTTATAAAAGTAATTAACATAATCTTTGTTACCTTATTAATAAGGTTGAAAATCGGCTATTTAACTCCCATAATAATTAGCACTCATGTCTAATTGCTTTGAAATAGATAAAGCTTAACTTGGTATTTAGTGGAAATAAGTCATTAATATTAAATAAGAGGTATTAAAGTATGTATAAAATTCAATATATAAGACTGAAAATAAATAGTCAGTATAATAAGGCCTTATTTTTTTGTATCTACGATAAAATAAGCTGAAAAACCTTACTTGTAAAATGGGTCCTAAACATAACACATGCTATTAGGAGGAAAGTGGATTCGATTCTTTTTATCGCCATCATAAAGGTGCGAAAGCTAGTGGATGTAATAATAAACGACGGAAAAAGACATCGGCCGATTCACTTATAAAACGAATAGACATGGGGTTGGACAGAACCCACAAATAAAACCATGGGGTTTTGATAACCTTTAATATAGTTGTCAACAGTCTGTGGTAATTTCACATAACTTTATTGGTAATGAAATTTAGTGTAGTGTAATATAATGTAATGTAACGTGACGTAACATAACGTAACGTGATGTGACGTAACGTAATGTATTGTAATATGTCAACGTAACGTGCCATGATAGCTAATAATTTATTAACACTTAATTTAGCCTTACTATTTTCGTTTTATACGTATTAGTAGGTAGTGTACTAAATGTTACATTAAAAGTCGTCTTGAAAATTGAGCAAATTTCACAAGCCATAATTACGTCATAGCTTATTAGAAAATTAAACCTACATGGTCTAGTTACCTCTATTAAGCATTAATATACTTCGGTTAAGCAAGGAATAGTAGGTTATATCATTGATACGGTACCGTGTGCAACTGTGCACAGAAATATCAGCGTATCAAAGATTCATTCCGGCAGTAGTTTTCCCGTATATTTCGTCAAACCAATGAAACCTATTCACTCGTCTATGGACCCAAAAGCTTTGAAAGCAACATGATTGAAACGCAACCACTATCCAAATATCAGTGGAAAACGAATACCGTATAATATTTTTGACGACACGTCTTTGATAGGTCCAAAAATGTACTGCAAAAGTATGGTATCACCTGCTTGTTGGCTATGAGATTTTTTTGCGAGTGCTTCGTATGCAGAAAGGTTTTAGCTATTAACACTTCTAAATAAATTGTTCTATATTGCAAGACATTACAATTTACCTTATGATCAGATTCTGATAATTATAAGTAAGTTTCAGTGTAACGATGTAAATGTCTTTTTTATTTTTAAATGTGTTTTAAATTGTATTTTCAACATTATTTTTTTTAAGTGAGCTGTTAGTTCCTAAGACGAAATGTTTAAATAATTGGAATTTTATATTTGGTAAATTCATCCATAGGGTCAATCGCAAGAATAAGTTTGACTCAGTGAAATAGAAAATCCATTAGTAAAAAATTCACTGATTTCAATACTCAGTATTGCCTCCCCTAGTTCCAAATTTACTCTAAATCCCTAAAAAGCCATACAGAAATCGTTAGCAGCGGTAGTACAGGTAAATTTCATAAACATTTCCAACGAAGATACCAGATTTACACAGTTCTGACGTCTTCGCACAAACAGTTCGCATGCAATCGGACGCAAATTGCAGCTGCATTATGTTTAACTAAGACGTCGATGGCTGACGTTCACGCTACGGGAGAAAGACGTTAAGACCTCACGACTACGACGCGCGCGACGTCTGTTTTAGACGTGGAACTATGCTAAATGCAGGTGCTATAAATAGCAAGTAATTATGCTTGACAATCTCTTTATTTATAACATCAATCACAACAATATTTAATTTTACACATGATCACACAGCGAAAGCCACGGCCGGACTGAAAACTTTTTTCGCGGCAATTATTTTTGGCGGGCGCGGGAAAGAAAGTGGGAACCGAGCGTACCTACCTATTTTTCGGCTATCGCGTTACACGTAACTTTAGTACGTTAAGTAATTTTAAAACCTCATAGTCCATTACTTAGCACGTTTCTCTTTAAAACTGAGGAGTCAGAGCATTTTCCACCATGCTGCTCCAGTGCAGATTAATGGACGAGTTAGTGGCCAAACCAAATGTTGGAAGTTTTTGTGCCGCCCGAAGGTAGGAGGTATAGCTTAACGGCTGTCATTTGACGATAACAACCGCAAACATCGGCATAATGTGCCCATAATGTGTACAAATCAAAAGGTTATTTTCATTTGAAACCCTTCAAAACTTTATTTGAGTGAAGTTTCAGGTTTGACTTTCTTTAAGCAAAGAAAGCGATTTTTAGTCAATAATATTTTTCTGAATCTTCTGGTCGCATCGTAGTCGTCACTATTAAAACCACTCCCCGATTCTCACTTGCATTTACTTCACGTTACGCAATTACGAACTTTACTTCGAACTTTTAAAAATAAATGATTGTAAAGAACGCTAGTATCCGCTCTAATTGCCGAGTTAAATGGAGTAATTTGTTTTTGTTTATAAGCGGCCATATTTAATTAGTCATTAAATCAAGCCCGATGATTTATGACGGTTATATTCGCTCATTATCAAGATATAGAAAAATTAAAACCCTTAGATCGAGAGCGTTCAAAACTTTTTTGGTTAAATTTTTGTTGATATGTAATCTTAAAAAATGTTTTATATCATTACTAAAATATTATTGAAATTGATTTAAATTACATTTTGGAGTATTAACCGAGTAGATATGAGTTAGTTTCGAAAAATGCCCAAGACAGTAATTAAGTATTTATTTATTAAAGTTTAGTTTTAAATACAATATTTAAAAAAAATAGGTAGTTCGTAAAAATTCAGTCTGTGATACTTTATTACAATAATCATGCCACTTTTTTCTTAAATTATTTTTTAGAAGGTTCAAATTCAATAATTATAATTTGTGCTAATAAACTCTAAGGTGTATTTATTTCATACTCATATTAATTTTATTACAGTTTATTTTGTAGCATAGCTCCTGGTCTAAGCAATGAGTTATTAAACATGCGACCCGCCAAGCTCTGTCCGTGCATATCAAAGCGGACATTATACTGAACTATCCATTAAATACAGCTTTAATGATAATAATAGATATGATTTATTCGTTTTTGGTATGAAGCAAGTTGGATAAGTTGTGGTAATTGTTTTCAAACTTGTTATTAAATATCTGAAACAAATTTTAACGGGTCAAGAGATTAAATAAATTAAGTTTGGTAATTTAGAATAATTGAGAGTGTACACAGGTTAAATACCTAGAATAGAGACATATTTTTTTGAGGTACCTACTATGACATCTTTACTTTGTAATTTGCAACAGATACATAAACATAACTTACGTAGAATTTACACCTCTTTCTCTTCGGAAACATACTGTGTCACAGAATATGAAACGGGGTATACTAAAGGACGGACAAACGTACAGCCGAATGGATGGACAGACGAACGTACGGACAGACATGTCGTAGCTACAAAGGTTCCGATATTTTCACAGTCTCCTTAAAAGGCGACAAAAGAGCGCAAGGGAGGTGCATTGAGTTCAACAAACAAGTCGCATTTATTTCAAAGTTATTCTCATATTACCAGTTTTTAGCTTAATGGCTTCTAACTACGGCTTCGGTGGAAACTACTTCATTTAAATAGCTTAAAGTTTTTGATTTTGATTAGTGAAAGACTAAGAATTAAGTAATGATTATTTTGATACTATTCAGGTGGAATACTAATTAAAAATTAGGATTTTATGATTTTGATTTGGATTAGGATCGATCAGGATAGCATTATAATAACAAACCTGAAATATATTAAGATTAAGTTAGGTATTAATACGTTAATTATTCATCGATTAATTAATCAACTGTTTTATTAATAAATACATTAATATTGGTTATAAAACCGACTGAGATAGTGAAATTATAAACGTATAATTTTTTTATACAACTAAAAATTCTAAAGTATCAAAAGGTTTACTAATTTCTCTTTATCATTAGCTGTCTGTAGATTTAATAGACATTGATACTTCAAAGTTTTTAAACAGCTGAGCCACTAGTGCGATGGTAACGATGTCTGAACGCTATTATTCATTCAATCCACTATTCAATTCCTTCAATATTTGCACCCGAATGTGTTATGGAGCTAAGAGTAGAGTTGCCATGATGCTTTAAGTTTATGGGACTGTCTCTTAAATTAGTAAATTTTGTGTTGCAATTAACACAGTAAGGTTATTATGTAGTAGAATTTAGCGTTTTATCGTTAGGAGATTCAGGTTTAAATTTTAAGCATTTTGAAGTTGTTTATATCTATGAATAGTACCAATATTACAATATTGTAATAATAATTTGTACTTGGTTTCGGAACATGCATGCTCAATATTTACAGAGAGGAAACAAGAAATAATTACAACAAATAATATTTTTGTAACATTCAAATTCGTCAAAGTTCGACTTAAGTCAAGCGATTTTTGTTTTTAATTAATTATTGTATTACATCATTTTTTAATCGCGGGAATTTTGAAAGTTCTATCTTATAACAAAATACAGATAAAAAATTATTACATTTTTTTTTAAATACACGATGTATCAAAATCCTTGCCACCCTATCAACGTCGCGGGCATTCATTGGCGTTTGATTAAGTATAGCTTCTATGGCAGACTGTGATTGAATTTAAACTATACTGTATGCTATTAAAATCTATTTTAGCTTGCACTTATATCACAGCAACCTAAACTCCTCTAATGAATGCAAACGCGCAATAACTTCTGGTTTGAACAACGTAAGCGATTTAGAGAAATGGGATTATATACTGAATTGACTAGTAGCTAGGTAATATATAACGGAAATGGATTTAACCCATTAGTGGTCTTAGAAGCTTGGGCATAATATAGAGAGACTAACGGTAGTAAAACTCTGGTATGTACAGTCATGAGCAAAAATATATGACCCCCCTGAAAACCAACTTCCGGGTTTCTGATTCAGCTATTACGAAATTAAGTTGATCTGGGGTCACATATTTATGACGCCTAGGGGACGTCAGATATTTTTGCTCGTGACTGTACTTCGTTTCTGATACCTACAATCTTTACGATTTTGTTCTAAAACATACCTAAAACAAGACCGAAATCTGTATCTGTACACAAAATAATGTCTGTGCGTTGTTCCAGCGCGTTAACGTTAGATTACATTAACATTTCATACTAGAAGTCGCCGGCGGCTTCGCCTGCGTAATTTTCCCGATTCTGAAATATTTTATTTTGCTGCTCCTCTCCTATTCATCATAGCGTAATGTTATATAGCCTGTAAGTTTCCTCGATAAATGGACTATTTAACACTAAAAGAATTTTTCAAATCAGTCCAGTAGTTCCTGAGATTAGCGCGTTCAAACAAACTCTTCAGCTTTATATATTAGTATAGAGTATAGATTTAAACAGACTTTCTATATAATAATGATTATGTTAGGTTCTATGAGCCAAATGCAACGTTCTGAAAAATTACTTGAAAAGTGTCCAAGCTCTCTATCCAATCGTGAAATGGAATTCACATAGCCATTTTCAATATTGGTTAGCGGAAAAATGTATCGAGAACTTGCTTAAAATAACCATTACCTAATACACATTACAGTTATTAAAATTTATAATGTCTTTAGAGACATTAGTAATTTAGAAAAAAAAAATGTTTAGTTTTTTACAATTTTGTAGAATGAAGGAGTTTTTGTTCGATTCCTGGGCGATGCAAATTTCCGTGGATACTCTATGAAAGTACATGGAAGTCTAGACGGTAGGGGTTAGATTGATAACGTGTGAAATTAATAGATATTGGTAATGATAATCTTAGAAGTAGAAACAGGGATGTTATTATGTGTGTTAAATAGGTGTTACTCAAAACCTAATGGGGTATTTTTATTTAGTGTACGAATGAGAAAATTATTATCGTAAATCCAGACTGAATTGTATCCTAGCATGTTATACAATGTAGGTATGCGATTAATGTAATTTTATAATAGTCATCTCATACCCACAATTGTATAGGATACACTTAAGTCTGTCTACATCAATTTAGTTAATTTTCAATAATAATACTTATAATTAAAATTACATTAAGCTATAATATTAAGATCAATTTAATTTCTTGTATGTTTTGTTGGTTACCCTAATAAAATAAAATAAATAAAATAAAAATAAAGCAGATAAGGACGCATGCAATGTAGCAAGGAGAGTGATACTAAGGACATAACATATAAATACATGTCATTGGGTATAACTCCATCATCAAACTCTCTTCATTTTCCTATCAACTCGTTTATAACTTCAAGTTACATAACATACTTCGCGTCACTGGTTCCGAAGCTGGTAACATATTATGAAGATGTAAAATAAAGTAATAGATATCCACCCTAACACCCCGTGCGAAGTTTTCCCCATAAAAAGGCTCTGTTGACGTGTTACAAGGTTGTAAGTGGAAGTTTGTAACACGGGATTCGAAGACACGCCAACCTTGCAATGACAAGGTACTGAGTTACGGTTCTTCACCTCACACGACAACGATCAAGACAGTTTTTGACGTTACGACATCGGCTGCAAAGTTCTTCATTTGAATGACACCGTGAAAATATGACAGCATTCTTTTATGGCTAGCGACACAGAGCAAAGAATGGATCTGTGTGGTGAGCGAGAAATGGTAGGACGAATATGACTCCACCCATAAATGTATAAAAAAATTGTGTGCGTATACTCCATAATGTATGAAAATTAAATTATTGTCCGACAGTACGATCCTTACTATGAATACCTACCTATCTACTAAGAAAGTAAACTGCCATAATGTTAAATGAAGTTAACTTGATTTAATCTATAAAAATCTCATTTTCTTCTCATACCAATCGAAGATAAACAAACCAAAAAAATATATAAAAATCGGTTTTTAAAAACCAATAGCTAGCATATCCGGTCAATTTCGCTAATATCTCAACCGCAGCATTTTGCAGGACATTAATAACGTAAATAAAACGAATACGCAAATCTGGGCAGGACGTTATTTACAACTCAGCCAATACGTGATGTAGCTGATACAATGCCTGACCCAGAAGCTAATAAATCAGTACTTTGGGCTATACACAAATCGCTTTTAGGAGTCCTTGCTGTTATATAATTAAAAAAAAACCTGGCTGAAAATTGGCGGGATTTTTTAAAAGATTTTTTAAAGTTTTTTTTTTATACACTGTGTCTCTTTTAGAATTAAGACAAATCCAAAACACCCTGTATGTTTAAATCCTTCAAGCCGTTGAAGCTGTCGGACGTGCCGAAGAATTGGACGGACATACATACATACATACATATGCTCGAAAAATTACCCTATTTGGGCAGACGTTTAAAAAAAATAATTGATTACGGAACCATTTCCTGATAGATCCTCTTACTCCAGATTTCATTGTTAAAAGTACAAAGAACTAAATTAAATGGTGCTACCAATTGCCAATACATTATTCAAACAGGGGATGAATTTAATGCCAATGAAAAGGTTTGGATAAAAATTTACTGGATAATTCAATTTTCTTTACCCCAATTGTTATTCTGGTCCGATTTTTTGGGTTAGTATTTAGTAATGAGATGGTTTAATCAAAGATAGGAAGGATAAGTGAGATTTTGGTCCGTGGATTTTTTTTTTGATATAATTATATTATGACAGATAGTTTAACTTTTGTATAACCCAGTAAGTACCCACCATAACTTACTGTTTCGTCCTGTTTTGCTACTCCATGGCTTAGATAAGGCATAAATATAATCTAAGCATACAATATCGGATTTGGATTTTTATTTGGAAAATGGAGAATTTGTGTACGTAAGACACAAGTAGTATTTTTAAGTGTTTCAAAAACATTTACAGGATATCACACAAAACCTCTTATTTTACATTTTTGGAATACTAATCTTAATCTAATATTAGATATACTATTGCATCATATATGCCATAACTAAAATACATGCAACATGGAAAATAACTTTCTCTGTTACATTATAAGAGCAAAAAAAAATTTTCGAAAAAATGCATAAATACAAAATTTTTCCCTAACAGTCTCCTACCTTTAACTCAATCAATCACTATTTACGGCTTCAAAATCTTTTGCCCAAATAATCAAATCCCAGCAGTGGGATGCCTTAGAGGTCAAACCATTCCCCTGAGGTCCTTGGGAAGACAATTTCGCACCCCAGTCAGAACGGTCGCTTGTTCTGGTGACCGCATAAAAAGCCCTGAAGCCGTGACGGGTATTCATGATCGGACGATGCTATCGACGCGGTATGTTGGCTGCTAAAATGCTGCATGACAAAAAGACTTAAAGAAAAAAAATCAATGTTGCATGACAAAAAAAAACCTAAAGGAAAAAAAACTGGGCTGTTAAGGAGTAGATGGAGACTGGAAAATAATCTAAATAGGTCAACTTCCAGTCCAAGTCCTCTTATTTTGTTCAAGGCTTCCTGAAGGAAAAAATTCTGGGCTGTTAAGGAGTATTATGGAGACTGGAAAATAATCTAAATAAGTCAGCTTCTAGTCAAAGTCCTCCTCTATAAATTGTTCTACTCAAGTATTCAGATTGGGAGAGAATAAATTAGTAAAAAGGACAGTTGACTGCCATTTGGGTACCATAAATGTATTATAATATACGCTAGTGGGACGAAGTCGAAAATACTTCAAATTGCGAATTAGTATAGAAATGTTTTTTCAGACTGAGGCTTAATTGTTGTAATTTTATCAAAATTATGACAAAGTAAATTTTGATTTAATGAACATGAATTGAGAGAAAATAATTTCGTTTCTTTATTTTCAAACAAATGTACATTTTATTACGTACATTTTTAAGATGGTATCTTTGTAAGAGCGTCATTTTAAGGCTCTCAACCCTATCTGTATACTCGTAATGTATGCGCATACATTTGTTAGGGTTGTCGTGCGAGTCGCATTACGTTATAGGGGTGCGCCATGTAATAACACGCGTACTAAATGTACGCAATGTACTAAAAATATGTTTTTAATATCGTATACATCGCTTTATTAAACTCGTATTGGTATTCCTGGGATACAGACGAGCAGTTTTTCGAATAGTATAGGAATTTGATATTGTAAGCGTTTTTATTTTATTGTTATTTGGATGTACTACGAATCTAGACTACCTACTATAACATATTATTGTTATTTATACGTTAAAGGTTTAACTTTGGGACCGTTTTAAGCAGGCGCGTATTAGTTTTAAATTTGGCATCCTTAAAGTTTCTATGAAGAAGAAGTTTTCATAGTAAACATTTGCATTATTTTTTAGTTTTTACAGTCATGAAATCAATATGAAAAATTATTTTTATTTTCAATATTAAGCGTATAAACATAGAGGTAATAAAAATCTGGCTTCCACGTCTACAATTGCGAAAATATCTTTTAAAAATATTTAAATAAAAGGAACAAGGAAACTACGAACTGAGATAACAATAATATAAACGTTTTCACTGAAGGAAGCTGTAAGAATGGTTCGTTTGCGCCATTTGCATACAGAGGGCGCTATTAGTTTTAATTTTTAAATTCATAGCTGCATAGTGTAATGTTGTAGGTAAAATTTTAATATTATTAACTATGCTATGCACATTGTTTAAATTTATTCTTCTTGTAAAGAAATTAGGCCATTTTTTTATTTCTTACATAATATAGGTACTCGTACCTAAGATACTCTCAGGGTTGCCACATTTGTTGTATTCTTAAAATTATTTATCATTACAGTGTTTGGGGAACTAAATTGAACAGTTAATACTTCTTTTAATCTACATCGAGCGAGTGATATAGTTTTTATTTTTTTTTAGAAA
>LGAG01000420.1:546257-563483 GCA_001278395.1 Lerema accius | reverse complement strand
AGGTCCACAAAGTTATTTATTTAAAGCGACCTAATCTTGAGCTTTATGAATAGTTAAAGCACACAATAGCAATAAACAGTTGACGTTGTTATTTACATCTACAGCCATGTATATCAAACATGTCTATAATCAGAATCTTTGGTTTGACATACAGAGCTATGGTCCAATTTTGGTCACACAGTCGGTCCTTTCGTTGTAGAAGTATAGACGAAGTCTTCCTCTGTCACACTTGACTCAAAATATAAACGCTAATCTATGAATTAACATTAAACCAATTACAAAATCTAATAGATGTTGCCGGATGCAAACTACTTTTTAAATCCGGGAATGATTTAAAAGAGGCTTAACAACTCAACGGCTAAACTACTTACAATGACAAATACCGGCTCGTTATTTTCAACGTTGTCAGTTTAACCATAGTAATGTATGCGCATACATTACATTGTCGTTGAGTCATGCGATGGCAATTCTATGGTGTTACTGAATATTATGGTGACAGCGGAGTTGGTTAGAATGTCTACGGACGAGATAAGACTAGCAGAAACTAGCCGTGTCGGCATGAAGAATGAAGAACTTTAGAGGCAGAAGAAAAATCTACTTCGATGCTTCAAATTCGACTGATTTTATGTATTCATTAAGTATCTGTTCTTCTTCTTTCTTTTTCTCTTATTCGTGCAGTCTTGTAACGTTTAACTCTTCTAGTTTAGTTGATCCCTTAATTTTTACATCAGGCACACCCAACCTTTAATTTTCATAATAATATATTTAAAGTTGGTGCTCATCATATTGAGCACCTTTTCCTATAACGGCGTTTCAATAACTAATAGTTTGGCTATGGCTAGTTTAGAAACATCTCTAAAACAGCACTATTTACTCAGTTCTTCTTTTCAAAATTCTATTAGACTTAGGAAAGGGCAAGAAATTCTATTGTAAGCATTGTGTTAAAGATAGTAATGCCGGAACAGTGAGCACTGTGAAGTTTGTGTATCCCTAGCAGTCACTCATCCAATTCTGAACGGTAAACTAGCGTCACCTATGATTCAAAAACCTGACGGTCCATCAAAATGCCCCTCCCAACCTAAAGTAATTTAACTTGAAATACTTCTTGTCGATTGAAAACCAACAAGTTGCAAAACAACCTGGAATTCTAATGAGTAAGTTTAATTACTTCATGATTGTGTTGGAATACTTGAGGGGTTTTAACAATTCTTCGAAGACATTGTATTGTTTTGTTAAAAATAGAAAGTGGAAAATTTTTGTAACTTCAGGGGTGTTACGAAATTGACGAACAATGGATATGCGTCATTCTGTATGATTCTTTAAGCGGTTTAAATAAGAGAAATCGGAAGACTAAAATAGTTTATTACTGATTGTGTAAATGTCTTACAATCTTTTATTTTTAAAAAGGTCTGAATAAATAGCATGGACCAGAATTTAAAAGCTAAGAATTTTGGCTATGAACTTTATTGGACCTGATTGAATACAGGAATATTCCTAAGCAATTCAGAGTTCTAATGAGTTAGTTTAATTACTTACGCGCAACAATTTATTGGATTCTATTTTCTAATTTAGTGGAGGAGTTTTTCGTAAAACTAATTAGGTAAGGAACTAAAATTTCTAGAAAATATATTATTAAGTTAGAAAGATATAATGAGGAATTTCTTTCGTCGTTTTATCTCGTTAATAATAATAAAGAAGTACCTTTTAGAAACGGTGATAAATAAAGAAATACCTACTGGCTCAAATGTTTTGAATTTGATGCATGAAAATCCTATTAATTTATTGCAAGAATCATTTTATAAGACCCAATTATTTACTAATCTCATAAAAAATTCAACTCATAATTTTCTAGCAAATTCAACCTTAATTTACGATGCTTGTTAGCTTATGAAGCTTCAACCCACATTGCTGTTGTTAATACCTAACAAGAAATATAGAATATTACAAAGAAGCACTTTACCTAATGAGAAATGGAAATCTAGCCATATTTTTTTACTCAATTAGATAGACGAACAAACAAGTACTCCTTGATACTTTTACTGACAGACTGACAGGTTGACAGATTGACAGGAAAACAGAACGACAATTGACAGAGGTTGACTGACCTACAGACAGACGGACAGACAGACAAACCTACCAAAATCTGATTTATAACCATAATAAAACAAGGGTTATTGGTCTGTTAAACGATATTAGTAAAGATATCATGATTTTAATGTTTCAGACAAGTAATTTACTATAGTAGCTCCACCCTCTAACCTATTAACAATTAATACGTCTGAGCTATCAATATTCTATCTGCCCAGTAGAATCAGTAATACCCTGGTACTCAATTAGAAGCGACGTTGACACGTCTTAAGGAAACAATTATTCAATATTACAAGTTTATATTTGACCGTTCATTTGCATAGAGTTGGAAACGTACGGGGGGGAAATTGTACTTATCAGCGGCGTTTTCTTTGTGAAATTGCAATAATAGTTCTGTTTTTTACATACAAACAATGATGTTTTAATTTACGGTTATGTCAAGTACGGTCGGTGTAAAGATAAAAAATATTGTAGAATCTTTTCTAAAGAACTTATTAATCCATCAGAACGAGAAAACAAAATGACTATCGTAAGATCAATAAATCTCACCAATGTAGCGTGAAACACTTTTACGTTTATTTAGTATGGACGTACTATAATTAGATTAAATTAACATTAAAACCTTAAGTATTAGACCATTAATAATAATTTATCTGTTAATGTCTGTGTAATCTCTGTTGAGTGTCCTATTTATAAATAAATACAAAATAAAATCGGATATAAAAAAACGTAGCGTTTATACACAAAATATAAGCCCTTGAGTTCACCTCTAACCCTACAGAGGGCACGATAAATATCGATCCATCAAGCCACGTCCAAGCCGTCAGAGTGAAGGGATTTTCACTCTAATTATTTCTTTTATTCCCATATTTTTCATTGTAATCTGCACATGGCTGCCATGTAAACCTACGGTAAGGTCTCATTAGGAAACATAGGTTAATGAACCTAAGTAAATGCTACTAGTTTTATCGTGTACTAGTGACCTGCCCTCGCTTCGCTTCGGTAAATCTTTCGCATGTTTTAGTTATAAAATATTTTAACACTAACCCCGGTGTATTATAAGTTATATTATAAGGTATAAACATGCCAAGTTTCATCTAAATCGGTCCAGTGGTTTTTGCGTGATACCCGAACAAATAAATACAGATAATAACAAAATTATTATGAACTACACGACGATCGCGTCTTCGCCTGCGGAAAAGTAGATTAAAAAAAATATATTGGATCCATCCCAAAGGACCGTACAATCGGGATAAAATCTTATTCCTCTCCTATGTCTTATTCTTGGATGCGAACTATCTGTGTGCCAAGTTTCAGCTTAATCCGTTCAACGGTGCGTGCAGGACGTACAAATATCCAAATATCTTTACAAACTTTCACATTTATAATATTAGTAGGAAGTAGGATACTTAGGATAGTAACAACACAGATATCGACGAAGACCCCATTGATAGCCAGTTGTCGTTTATATTGAGAATGACGTCGTCCAGTCATTATCGATTAAGCCTATAATCTTCATACCAATGAGTTATGGTCAAATTTTGACCATAGAGCGGCTCTAGTATCACAGACAAAACAGTATCAAAACCGTGCAAGCGTCTCAAGGGCGCGCTCAGAATCATCACTCAAGATAAGCTTTCATATGTTATAGCTTCCTTGGGACTTCCTTGTTATAGGAAATATTCGGATAGTCAACGGAACTTTCATAGGGCGTATCTTTCTACTTTATTAAGTCAATGCTCCCTATGACAAGTTATTTATTTAGAAAGAAAATCTATATAGGTATTACACATGGAGTATTAGGTAAGCTAAGCAGTGATAGCATAGTGGCTTGAACGTTGATCTCTAGTTTGATATATTAACGTGACCTTGTCGATTAAAAAAGAACATAAAAGCTCTCATTTCAGACAAACTTAAGACTTTTATACTTTAAGAAGTTATTCGTCCAAACATAATGTTCTAAAGTTATTTTGCTCGTGATCATAACTATCAAGACTACAGACTAATTCCCCAGAGAGCTTTCAATATAATTCAGATAGGACCGCTCTATATCTTCTGAGCAGTTTCTCATTGGAAACCGATTTTATTTGGTCGTAAATAATAATATTTAGATAAAGTAAAGCTTGTAAATACAATTTTTTAAAAACATCTTTCTTTGTTCTTGTTTTGGTAAAATTTTTCATAAGAAAAGATAGTGTAGATAAAAGATAGAAGCCGCGCATTGTAGAGTTTATATAAGGTCTATATTATTATTATCGATATTATTATCTTATTATTATTATTGTTAACTTATTAGTTAATGTTATAGTAATAATGGAGAGGCGAAGTGTCGCATTACGATTATGTTGAACGTAAACTTGTATGAAAATCATTGGTTTTTTCAAACGTGCGTCATACTGTCGGTTTAATATTTATAAGTATGTTTGTTATTTCCTTAATAATGTGTCTCGTAAAAAAATTATGAGGAAAAACTATTCTTTATTTTGTTCCTCTTTATTGTCAAAAAAGGTCACGGATAAAAATTATAACAAAGATAGTATTTGATTCACAGTAAAGAAAATAAAAAGCCACCTATTTATTAATAACTGAATGGAAACAAAAAGGTACCTACTACCAATATTGGAATGTTCGTACAAAATGAAAATGCTTTAAATTGAAATGTAAAATACTTCCATTTATTATGTTATCAGCTGTAAGTACCATCGCTGTTTCAAATGGTACATAGCATAATCTACGCTGCAATTACTTAATGGAACAACTGAACAATATAATAGAGACCCATTTTAATAAACACGACATTTGACATATTTTTTCTGTACATAAAAAACGGCCTAAGTAGTGGTTCAAGAGATATGCAGGATATAACTGCGATTTTGCGATTTTTTCGCATAAAATTGCATATCTTTTTCATATAATATAAAAAAATATGTTTCTATATACGTAGCTTAATTGTAGATAATTCAATTAAATTTTGCTACGCTATTATAATAATATAATAATGATTTTATTAGTTAATGAAAGTATGATGGTTTGTTAATTTAGAATAGACCAATTTAATTTTATATTCCAAGTCAGACAGAAAATATACTTAGAATAATGAATTTAAATTTTCTAATAAATAAAGTTAAATTCTGAAATGGTGGCTTAGTTTCTAGAACAAGCCATTTATACTTCCTAGTTTATCATACACAGATGTTGTCAAAAAAGACCGAAGTACATTAGTCAATTGGAAATGCAAAAATAATCTTAGTTCAATATCGACAAAATACGTTAGCAAAATAAATCTTTACCAATATACATCGACCCTAAGCTTTCATTAAGTAATGTCACAGAGAAAAGTGAACCTTATTACTAGGGAATAAGACTTTGCGTGACATTTTTCCATGACAAATGTGCTTTGTCAAGTACGGATTATTTATGGGCAAAAAATATTGCAGCGTGTTAGTGAAAATTACTTAACAATGCACTTGCCGGTGATATTTTCAAAGGATTTAGTTTACGACCTTTTTTTTCAGGCAATGTAGATTTATTTGCTGGTTTTATTCAATTATAAAGTAAAACCTATTAATTGGATATTTAACTACATTTTGTTGATTTAATTGTTTAAAAGTAAACGTATCGTAAGATCTGATAAATGTGCTACACATTCATAGCCACAGAGTAATATTCTTAGTATCACGAATGCCATGAACAACACACACACTCACACACAATACACTAAGGCAAGGAACACACACAGTACATAACAGTTAATTTACAAAAAATGATATAACCTCATTTATTATTTAACAATATTCTTCATAAATATTCTATCTGTACTATTCTTAGAAAACCTAATTATTTTTCCTGGATTTTATCTCAAAAGGTAAAATTAATCTTTTGTTAAAGCTTTCTAATTGATAATCTCTTGATAAAGCCGCTCTGATTGATTTAAGAATATTTTAAGGAAGCGATTAGATTATCCTTAACAGATTATACCAATCAAGTTTTTATATTTTTAATGTTTATATTTTGCTGTACTATTAATAAATCTACCTACCTAACTTATTTAACTATGTCAATTACATAAACAGCGGGACCAATATATCCTTCGCCCCTATTCTTTATCTTTTCCTGACACTAAATTTAAGTGTTTAAAAGAGTCCTAAAATAAATTGATTATTTATCGTAATCCCATTCTTTAACTAATGGAGTAATATTGTTATATAATGATATGTGAGGTAATATTAATAAATGTTGTAGTGTTAAGTGTACCTAATAAAAAAATACATGCTACAATAAACCGATGTTAAAAGCTAAGTTTGAGAGTCAACGTAGGAAACTTTGCAAGTGGCTACTTGGCCTTCTCTATGTTATTAGAGGATAGCGATTTATTGTTATCTAATAAATTGATATGTAAGTGATGTAACTTTTAATAATATTTACATTATTAATTCAATAAACATAATATTTATAATATTGTTTTTCTATTATAAAAGCAACCGTTTCCCTAAAACTTCATAGAAGTCGGGGTTTAATTTGTATAATAATGTATACCTAAGTTATAAACATATATTACGTAGCTTCAACCCATTATCGGAATATTGTTATGGTTTTCTTCCCTAATTGATTCTGTATGATTGATTACTTTCCTGTAATGTTATTTGATTTATACATAACACGATGTTCAATTTTATTCAGTCGCCTTCTTTAGTAACCATAATTATATTTCTACGTCTAGTTTAAAACGAGTTGTATTTAGTTGACTATTGTCAGTATATTAATACGTGAAGGCTTCAAATTTTGTCCAGTTTTTGAAAATGCACTGATACACAATTTTGAGAATTGGTTTATTCAAAGTTAACTTGGAGAAGTGCATAAAATTGTAATATTTACATATACATTATTTTTTTAATATAAAACATGTGGAAACCGATATTCCATGGAACTAACAACTATAAAATAATTAAATCTCAAAATTTTCGTGTTAATTTTGCCGCTCCATTCTTTTAACTTAACCCAAACGTTAAGAAATGGGTCAAGTTGGCTGAAAAGGTTAAAGCGCAGATTTAGAGTTGCGAAGACTGGCAATGGGTGTTGAGTGTTCACGTAAAGAACATTACAGCCTTGTGCAGGCTAAATTTAGCTTTAACATCTTCAAACACTACCTGGTAGAACGATTAACAAAATTAGCGCTAGGAAACATAATTCTGTTTCTAACTGCTTCAGGAAGGTACAATTTAAAGAGCGTAAATATGTAAATTTCTTTATTTCAAATTCAAATAAATGTATAAGTCTTGTCTTTCGTCGAAACAATATGAATATTATCATAAAAAGAGTCATTTACATCGTTACAATAAAACTTCCTAAGATCTCGATAGACTTTATCTAATTTATGGTACCTAATTGGTTAAGGTCAAATTTAGATCGCAGAATGGGTCCCTCTAGTAGCTTTATAGATAGCCGCTTAGGGCGTATAGAGAGCTCTCACTTAAGATCGGCGAAGCGTGAGCGATTCCTCTGGTGATGCACATGTCCATAGGTGCCGGTGATCATTTACTATCAGACGGTTCATCTGCTTCTTTCGTCAGCCGTTCATGTAATAAAAAAGCAGTTTTTTTAGCAAAGAACCTTACGTTTTACCGTCAAATCGACATATTTAAAAAGCGTTTGAAACTATAACTAAAACATTATCGAACAAAACTTGAACTATTAAGCGTTGAAATATTAACTTAAGAACAAAGAAACGCGTTAACACGATCGAAGTTCAGAAGAACAATAGAAAATATTTGTTGAAAATCTTATCCACCGGTCCACAACTCGAGTCGAGTGATCGAAAAACGCTTTCAACGGACTGTCTTCTCTCGAAACTTCTACAATCGATTTTCAATATCTGGATAAATATTTGTAGTGTACCTCCCAAGTGTTTGTCTCTGTTGATGTGTTTTATTCTATGCTTTAACCGTACACCGCACCATATCTTCATCTTTTTATTTTGTCTTTATCTTTATTTTGAGTGTTCTTCTGTTCTTGCTAATGTAATGAGCGATGGAATTGATTTGATTAAAATTTAATTTTAAAACTACAAAATCATTGCGGTCACAATGTTCTAAAAGAGTGGGCAGACGTTCTGCAGTTTGTAGTTTCTCTGTAGTTTAGTTGATTCCTTAGTTATCCATATCAGGGACTTCCGATCTTAAATTTTTCATGTAATTTCAATAAATACTCATCACATTACAGAATTTTTGCTATGACGGCGTTTGATTTCCGCAGACAATTAAAAAATAATGTAGTACCTGAATAGCAAAAACAGAAATATTCCATTATTTTTTTCCCGAAATTATACAATGTATAGATTCAAGCCCGTAACAGTTTCATTGTTACTATACGTTTATTATTTCATTTTGGTTAACTACTGGCCATTTTCAAAGTGGCGGTTTATGACCACATAATATTTGAACACGGAAAACCCATTTCATTTATGTGACAACTAATTATCATCATTAAATTTTGCGTTAAATACGAAATTTGCTTTTATTGTCATAAAATGTGATGGAAAGAACTCGGCAATTCTTAATCAGGTACGCGATTATAGTAAATGTATTGATTTAGAAACAGATAATTTCAGTGTTGGTCTAAGTAATTTCACAAATAAGTGCAGGATTTTTTTTCATTCGGCTTCAATCTAATAATGGCCTACTTCTAACTGAACAGTGAACACGAGTCTTTTGTCATTATTGAGCATATTTGCAGCATACTCCACCACGCTGCTCCATTATGGATTGGTGGGTAACTCCAAAATCGGAAGTTTTTATGCCGGTTAGACATCTGACATGGATTAACAACTTATCTTACGATAACAACCAGTACCGTCTTGACATGCCTTGTAGTGTTCCGAGGCGCTCAAGAAGTTTTTGGCACTAGCAATCTACGTTCAATCACGCCCGTACCTACGTCCTTAAATTTGACGATTACTAAGTATCATCTGAAACCACCGAGTACTACCGAGTTATTAACATTTTCTTTTGAGTCATCTTTCATACATCTTCCTATCTTTACTTACTTTTACTCGTTCAAATTAACTAGTAAATAATGACTTGAAACTATTGTCGTTTATATCTATTGCTTTTAGATCCGCTATCGTGCACAGACGAGTGGGAGTACAATCCTCTGTCATATTTTTTATTATCTTCCAGTGGTTAATTTGCAAGTCTATCGAGGAAATGATTCATGTTGGAATTTGCGTGGGTAGACTGGGCTTGTACCGCGAAACTGTGGGTAGATCAAATTAGGTTAAAAAGTATGTTGTCAATGTTGTCATCATTATTCGAAAGCTTGAAGGAATTCTTTGGAATCTTATGGCGAGCCTTTTATTGGAAGCTTTCGCGTGTAATACTCGCTAATTGCCCATACCGAGTATTACTTCGACGAGAGCACCATAGAGTGTACTGTGGAAACTATAAAAATAAGAGTTGTTACATTTAGTCGCATATTTGGTTACTATGAGTTGTAACAAGACTGATCAAAAGAAAAGCTTCGATATTTTACTCGATAATATTTTAAAAGACGAAAGTTACAAATATAAATAAAGAAACGTTGTAACAATATAGCTGTTCAAACGTCGATCCTTATTTTCTTTTGACATCATAAATCTACAAATCGTAATTTGATATGTTATGTTATGACCCTCATTGGTTCTAAGCACCTCATATACCCAGCGATTGGAGATAACTTTTTCTCGCAGGACCAATTTATTTTGAATAGATACGAAATCGATATTATATTGACCTTTTGGAAATTTAATAGGGCTTTACGAATTATTGGTTTACAATAGTTTTGGATAAAACTCATTTTGTGTACGATTGTTATTTGAATACTCTCACGATTTATTTTTTCTTTGTTTTCGATAACCATTTATTACTACGATAAGATTTTTAATTCACAGGCCAATGATAGTCTATCGCTTAGTCTTAACCGTATATGATGGTCCTTTCAATCCTCCTGGGTTCGATTCCCAGCTAGACAGAAATTCGAATGATGATTTCAATTTGTTCTCGGTCTGGGTGGATGTGTTCTTCTCTTTATGTGTTGTTCATGGCATCCATAAGAGATTGTATTGTACTAATATGAAGTTATAAATATGTAGCACTACTTACATAATCATTTACTTTACAGAAAATCTGTATCTAGAAAATATCAGCAAGCCTTCGCAGTCGGTCCTTTGATACCATACCTTACTTAGTTACCATTTGACGTCTCAATTTAAAAAAGTTTTCGAAGTAAATCACATTACTGGTACTATCTTCTACAGCCTATCGTGTCAGCGTCTCCTGAGAGATAGTAGTTAGTCTCTGTCAGTGAACCAGACACATGACGTCATGCGTGTGGCTCCCAACGGAGAAACAGGGCCATAATAATAGTTGGTTTATCTATTTGGAACCAGAGATCGTCTTTGAGGGATTAGAAGCTTTCACGTGGACTTTATTTTGTATGGTATAGAGTTCAAAGTACTACATCACGTATCTCTAAGTTCTATTTCATGTCTTTGACTGGTGATGCATCAGTAAGACTTTGTATAAGTATTTTTCGAGCATATATTTTTGTCTTGGTATCATATGTTTTTTATAAGCCGATGATAATGATGGGTATTGACATAGGACCAAGTACTGATAAATTAATAACTATAATGTTGTCATAAAATTGTTTAATTAAATTTTCAGAAAATGAAAAAAAAAACTTTTTTTTATTGTATTAAAGTAGCAAACGAACTGATAGTGCCACCAACCCTGCCGCCCATGGACATCGTAACAAACTTCGAGTAGGACTAAGGCGGAATTTATTTTATGGAGTTATTATTTGTACATACTACTAAATTTTGACATTTGTTACAGGAGTAATAAGTTTGAAGTTTCATTATCTGCTTGTATTATCCATGGCATTTGCGACACAGGGAATCCTAATGTAAAGCTATGAGTGTGTAGCATTATTTTTTTTTTATTTACGTTGTTTGTCTGTTATTTTTTTTCTATAACATACAGACTTCATATTTGTAACTATAAAAAATCAATTCCGCGCCACATCGTCCTAGATCTAACCCGACATGTGTGTTCATAGAGAAGTTCACACATGCGTACACCGAGGTGCATATGAATTATTCATGCGCACATGTAAATTGTGTTCTGATATAAGCTAATATTGTGTTTTGTCGTATATATTTTGTCGGGCACTAAATATACGGGGCGTTGTCAACAAAACGTTGAGTGTTTTTTTTTATGATCAGGAAATATTATTTAGTTTTCGAATTACTTTTGTAAACATTGCCCTGATGGATTTTTAAAATCAGTTTTACATTTTTTTAATCTCAATGTAAGCTGAGGGATGTTATAAATTGAACATGTCTGTATATTATGAGTACCTATGCTCGTCTGTGGCATCGTACAAATTTTTGAAATAATCAATTTCATATTATTTTATTACGACATCTATACCGAAATACATTTGTTACGCAATTATATTGTCTACCTATTACGACTTAAAAGATAACGTTATAAATACAGACATACAGAATACTTAGGACTCTTACTTTAAGGTTTTTTTGTAGTTTTGAATAATATGGTTCTCCAAAAAACTAGCCCACTAACCACTCCCTAATTGGCGTTGAGTTCCAAAACCTTTGGCTTCAGTGACCCAATATTATCCTTTCTGTACAAACTCATTTGTTACGAGAATAAAAATGAAATTTGTATGACTAAGCGGTCTGACAAAACAACTTAGTCATAATATTAATAACTCTGGATTATCTGGTAAGTGGAGGCATTTTTCTCTTGGTTTTTGTACAAATTAGTTACTTTACTGGTTTTTTATACGTCTTGATTTTTTAACTGTTCTGTTAACGTTTTTGTTAACCTATTTATACGAAACTATTACTATGTAGTTATTTTTTTATTTATTTCAGTAATTTAAAAATACTTTTCTTTTGTCGTTTCCCTGTCACGTTTACATTAAAAATAAATACAAGCCATATTCAAAACCCTGACATCTTATAGAAAACGTAACGGAATAGTGGCTGATAATTCAGTGCCATAATTTTATATCATGAACCAGACCTAAACAATTTACATGTTGTATTTTCTACCTCATATCACGATCGTAAATAAGTAAATGGATTAGAAAAGGAAAGCAATCAGCCTCAAGTTGATGGTAAATTCCCTCTTAATATGTTAGCTATCAACAAAAAAGTTTTTTGCCTACAAAAATTTTATCAACATGTCTTAAAACGTCTGAGATAACAGAAAAGCTTCTAACCCTAAAACATAGCAAATAATGGAAGGTTTTCGTTAATATCGGTCCAACTAGCTAGAGACGTGGCATCCCTAGGGAATTGCGAGACAACCCTTCGTCCGTGAAATATTTCACATTCGGGGCCGAATAGACCCGGCTTGCACCGAAACTGATGTTCGACCGATGATTTATTTTGCACACAAAGAAAGTTCTTGGTCGTGAGAAAGGTACATTATTACAATGTATACGAACCTAGTTCCTGTAGGTTTCGATCTTGACGATAGATGGCGTGCGCATTTGTGCCATGAATTTTTTTTCAGATGACTACTTCATCATTTTTTTTTATTTACATATTTCACTTCATTAATTAATCGACTAATAAATGTAATAGTAATTGATCATCATCAGGTATAAAATTCATCATGTATTTTATGTTTGTCTTAGTAAATGTAACTTCTAAGACATAAAATAATTTTATTGCATTTAATCTAAAAGTCCCAGGAAATAGTTATATCCAACTACTAAAACTCTAGTGACTAGACTATCTCTTATTAAGATGGATATTACAATCTCCATAAATTTCATATTTAATTAAGAGATTCAACTTTAGAGAAATTGCTGTAAAACCAATATGATTTCAAGTTTCATACCAATTTTGCCGCGTTAACATACAATTTCCTCTGTTGCTAGATTACTCTGCTGCCTTTGTGAAAACGTTACAGAAACTAACTTTAAAGTGAAAATTGTTTGCGCCATTACGAAAATTAAATGTCATCTCCTAGTTTTGTGTCGGTTTGCTCCTAATCTCAAATAATATAATGGCTAAAAGATAAAAGGGAATTTTAAGTTATAGTGCCATAAATTATATCTTTGTTTTCAATTGTGTTTTTCAAAACCTGTTTTGGTCTAAAGTTACCTAAAGTTTTTTTAATTACCTACATTGTACAAGAACCCTATGAATATCGTGACTTCTTACGTGACTGCGCAAGCGAATTTCGACTGTATGTATGTCCATAACTTTGGCACGCTCTAGAGCCTAAACGGCTAGAAGGATTTCAAAATATGGGGTGTCCTTAGATTTGTCTCAATTATAAGAGTGTCATTTTTTTGAAAATACCATCCCAATTTTTAACACTCGGTTTTTTTCTATTAATGATTACTAAAAACAGTATCAAAATCAGTCCAAGTTTAGGAACTAAGATGTTACAGACAGACATACAGACATTTAATGAACAACTCTTTTTGCATTACGAGATAAAAAGATAAGTAATAATCAGTATGAGATCGTAGCAACCAAGAATTTAACCTCTTATTGATCACCCTGTAACAGTATTCATGGCTTTAATTAAAACTGCCTTCAATTACCGTTTCATTCACATAATGAATGAATGAATTTCCAGGAAGACAGGTAAAATCCGTAATTATATCATGACAGATTACTAGAAATGTTTGGAATTCCGTTTAGAAATGCGTATTTTTCGATGCAGTTAAATTAATTTTTTCGTATAGCTAGTGAACAATTGTATTGGATCGAGAACTGTAAAATAATAATGTCAAATGGACAAGACAGGGTTAACAGGTGGAGAATGCCATTAGGCATTAACTCCGCCCATTGTAAGCTAGTTTAGATTTACAATAAAAAGTAAATAAATCCAAAAAAAAAATATAAATAAATCCAAAGGTAACTCAACGTCAAAATATTGGGACATCTTAACAAACCTACATTTTTAAGTAAATCAGTACAGAACAGTGGAGAATATTTTATTAAGTGAGCTAGACCATGCCATTACTCCTTGTACTTGAACTGTACCGTGAGATTGTTTAGACATTCCCAATCCTCAGCGACAACACACAATTTACGAGAGGTTGGTCTGATGGAAAATCTCGAATCCCTGTGAACTGTATTGGAAATAAAGGGATAGAGGTATTGCAGACATTGTTAATTAGACAGTGTTTTATGTTGTTATGTTTGTTGTTTTAAGGATAAAGTAATTGGGAAATGAGGTATGTTTCAGAAAATGTATAGGTACTTATGACTATAACGAATCTATTATTAAAATTGCTAATTTTTTGGCTTGTTATATAACTTCAGCTTACAAAGTAATTGAAGCTCGAATCATAACAATTTCGTAGAATTTCATTGATATTTATTTTATTGCAGGCACATACAGATTAGTGATTTGGTTTACTAAAAAAATATGTGCGAAAAAAAGTGAAATAATAATATGATCCTTATGACAGCATGTATATTAATTTAGAAAATACTACGAAATCCATTTGGATCGTGTGTGGTTATTTAACCACACTGCGTTTAATATATAGACATGTTATAAACGTCAGACGAAACACTCCATTGACAGTTGACGTTGACAATGACATCTGTCAGCTACAGATATTGAACGTTTCTATAGTCCATTGAATTATGGACGAATTTGGTGCCCATAACGGGTCTTGTAATATTAATTATTTTAATGAGTTGAAGATTTGAACTTAGACATATTTTAAAGGAATTTTGTATCGTGTCAACTCTTCAGCATCAAAGAGAAGCTAATTCCGCAATTTTCACGTGCGTGATAAATGAACGCATTTCGATTAGGTTATACATTACCTAGGTATACAGTATCTGTTATTAATAGGGTTTGTCTCTGTGAATATTCAGTACTATGTATATGTACGCATATACACCCACACTTAAAACTAATGACTTTAACCGATTACAGTTCTACAGAAATGTATGAGCGTCCTCGTAATTCTGAAAAGGTAGCTTCTATCACGCTATTTCAGTGCGTAGTGATGGTAAGGTTGGGGACTAATTAAGCGCACAGGGGTATCGCCTGTCAATTCACAAAGAAGGAAGAGTAGGGGAGGGTGGGGTTGCACATGCCACATCAGAATAAATTATTTAGGTTTGTCGTTAAATATAGTCGTTAAATATGTCGTTAAATAGTTTAACAGGTATGTTTAAGGGTTATTTGTTAGATAATTACGTTAGCTAAATTCTTAATAATAAACCGCTGTGGATGTGGCGGTGAATAGATTTGAAACAGTACTAAATACACACTTCACGCAACAGCCCTTCACAGCCATTCGTAATACTTTAATATTACGCCTCTTTCGTTTCTAGTCAACTAGAAACAGTTTTTAAATTCAAAAGTACCTAACACCTCAACTTCTAATTAACCCCAAAATGGATATCCGGTGGTTCAAAAATACATATTACACCATAGTAATAAAGTTTACTCCACGTATCCGACGAGGTAATCAACTCTTTCCCCTGTGGGTCGTAAAAGACTTCCAGAGCAACTTAACAACTTTGGGTATGCCGGGTAATTGAGCATCGCGGCATCGTGCGATTAACTGAAAGCTTCTTTTATGAATCTAAAATATTATTATTTTATTACGTACTACATTATCGCTCGCGACTTCGCCTGCGGAGTTGTAGTTTTGTTTAGTGTGTGACTCATCATAAGGGGAGTTTAGTTTTTAAATCTCTAATTTTAGAAACGTTTTCGCCTCTAGCACTAGGCAACTCCTAATAACTGTGAAATTCTAAATTCCTAGATTCTAGTTCACTACGCTGCCCCAGCGTATATTGGTGGAGAGATTAATATGATACCTAGTGTAAAAATTTCTTATGCTCCAAGGTCTTCGATATACCTTAACGACTGTCATGTAACGATAACAACCAATATCGATCACCATTTTACTAAAAAAAATCAATACATTATTACTACGAATACATACACTAATCAGGGCATGTTTAGAGAGATCACTCTTTTATAAACGCGTCGTTATACAAATTGCTGACAAAACTCATAAAATACAGAGATACGGGATCCTATAATGAGCTCGATTGACGCGAAATCACGAACGAAATGGTTGGATGTAACAAATTCTGCCTGCCAATGTACCTTGATATACGTAGTCGAGAAGACAGCGTAGGCACAATATTGAGAGACTAACAGTAGTTAAATAAAGTCTGTGTTCTTGGTTTCTGATACCTAAGTTTACCACGCACACATCTTTACGCATTGGTTCTGAAAAACTTGAGAATAAGAGCCAAAATTCGTTCGTGGACAATGTCTATGTGTGCGTTGTTCGAGCGCGCTTACTATGGAGTTTAACTACTGTTAGCCTCTCTATATTGTGGCGTAGGGAAGTAATAAATATAGTGAGGAACAATATTTGAGAACAAGACAAGGAAAATTATGTCCCTGTACTCCTTATTGAGCAAACAGTAGGGAAGGCTAATTACACAAGTAAACATTATAAATATTATTGTGTCAGTTTTGTGGGGTGTGTCCTTTTTACCCGACTACAAGAGTGATGTTGATTGCTATGTAACTACGTCTGGATATTAATGATTAATTTGATACAAATTTAGTATCAAGAATTGTCTTATTCGTTCGTCGATTAGAGGCTATGTGACGTCACCTTGAATTGAATATTATGGCACCTTAAGGCATAAACTTAAGAACTAAAAAATATTTTAACGTCAAATTAAACAAATTACTTACTTTCGATTTACTTTTAAGTCTTTTCCCCTACCGTTCGAAACATCGTAGAAACTGTTAAGTTTCCGTATCGAAATAATATAGAAAGTTCCAAACCTAGATAAACTTTAGCCGCTATTTCGCAGTCCCAATTCAGTCGGAAACTCATCAGCTCACTTTTCAATAGTACACTTTCAATCTAATTCCAAGATTAATGCACAAGTCGTTATGCTCTACGAGGGCTATGGAACTCGGAATCTTTTAGAAGAATCTTTTGATGTTACCCCTTACGTCCTTAGCTTTACTCTTACAAATGGAGTAAGACATGGATGTCGTAGTGTCGCAAGTTATAAATGATTGTGATTCACTTTTATATTACTTATTT
>LGAG01000420.1:519956-545289 GCA_001278395.1 Lerema accius | reverse complement strand
TACACTTTCAATCTAATTCCAAGATTAATGCACAAGTCGTTATGCTCTACGAGGGCTATGGAACTTGGAATCTTTTAGAAGAATCTTTTGATGTTACCCCTTACGTCCTTAGCTTTGCTCTTACAAATGGAGTAAGACATGGATGTCGTAGTGTCGCAAGTTATAAGCGATTGCGATTGATATAGCTACGCATATTTACGTCAATTTGCAGTGATAGCCTAGTGGTTTGAACGTTGGTCTCTCGTACGGGAGTTCCTAGGTTTAAATCTTAGGCGCTTCTTAATCTATCGATAACTTTAAAACACGCCCCTGCAAAACAACGCTTATGTTACGATATTTACATAGGAGACTTAACTGAAGTGCTGTAAGAAGACATGGTGACTAAAATATATTATGCGTTTGTATAAAATAAGACCTCATATGAAAATAATAATATGACGATAGGACGTTTGACTGTTGAGAAAGGCAAGTAAACCCATTTGATGCAGGATGACAGTTATAGAAACCCCAATCTACATCAATTATTATCATGTCAGATTTCAATGTCTCCTACTAATGTCACTTTATTTTCACGTCACCACGTCTTAGAATAGTTAAAATAGTAGTATTTACTCTGCGGTACTGTTAGTATGATTAACGGACGTATTTGCATTTAAATGATGTTACGGTGGTATTTTGAATTCTTCCGAATATTAACAGAAAAATTGGTATCATAAACTATTGTAGATGACTCTGGTCACATGCATAACTTGCAGGTTATTCTAGAACAACATGACCTTAAACTCAACTTGAATTACGAAAAATGATAAAGTATTTATCATTTCAATTTATAAGGCAACGCTCCGCTTATAATTTGCACCGTCGCTAAATGAAGTGGAAGCAGCTATTATGGAAATTGGAAATGGGTCCCATTTCGTCTGCGAATACGACGATTTTGATGTTTGTCGTATTTTCCAAATCCTGAACAATTTTGATGTTTGTCGTACTTTCCAATTTCCATCGAAACTCGAATTAGATCGATTGTTTGGTTTGAGGATTAGATAAACAGATTTTGTCAGTGAAGAATGTTATTTCTGCAATATCCCAAAAGATTACGACAGTATTTTCGGATAGGTTTCATTTATTTCTGTGAAATAATGTTTAAGGTAAATAACATTAAAAACAAAGAAGAAACAACGAATTAGCAGCAACTGAAAGACAAATAAATGACAGTTTTTTTCAGTTACATACACCCTTTATATTTTGACCAACAGATTTTTAATAAAATCACAGCATAACGTTGTCGGAAAAACCAAAATTTTCCGAACATTTTCCGCAGAAATGTTACTTTACCAGGAAATGGATGACAAAACAAATAATTTTCAGGAAATAAATTTCATTATTGACTAATTAGAGCACAATGCCATCAATTAATCCCATTAAAAGGGGATCTTTCTGTCTATGTAAATAAATGGTACGGGTTTTTCTTGTAGCCCGATTTCAAGGTATTGTCTTCTCGCAACAGGTGGGTGATTTGATTTGATTTTCCTGCTTTTATGTGAATTATGATCTTGATGGGGCAAGTAATGGCACGCCTTATAGCTACCACTTATCACCAGTTTTCAGGCAAATGAATTTCTCGCTCGTTTCAAAAAGCATATAAAATTATAGTCTTGTTAAAGATTTATTCTGGCGCTTAAGTAGATACGTAGATGCAAAGAGTTGCATCTACTCAACAGAGTTAAATTACTGTTTGTCTTTTTTGTATCTTTTACTTAAAGCCTTAGGTTGCTTGGAAGAGAAATCTCTTCTTGTCTGTCTGTCTGTTTGATCCGGCTAATCTCTAAAACGGCTGAACCGATTTTGAGGGGTCTTTACTGGCGGACAGCTGATGTATTAAGGAGTAACTTAAGCAACTGTTTTTTACATTCGTTTCAGCATAGGTTTACTGAAGCGAAGCGAGGGCGCGCCCACTAGAATATAAATAAATCTTTTATTGCATTAAAATGTTTGATTTTTAATAATGTACTTCAAGTACAATTTTAGTAATATAAGCACGTCGGATTTTATATTCATTTCAATGTTTTTCCTCTACATCACGGTACTCCAGTCCGATGATACCAACCATGTCTCACCAATTTGTTCTCAAACGAACATACGCTCCAATTCCAATTTAAATGGAAATATATTTGTATGAAAAAACAAAACAAGGGCATGTTTGTCGTCAAAAATATTTTTTCAATTAACCGTTTCAATGCGAAGCGAGTTATTGTTTGATTCACTCTCGGTTTTCACGTTTTTTCGTTAACAATTTATTAGGTTATTTCACCTGTTAAAATTTAATTTGGCCTTAAAAATTATTGTCACTTCGAATATAAATAGGTAAGTGCTTATTTAAAATTTACAAAATGACACAAAAATTTGATAGATACAATTTTTTTTCGAAGTAGGTACCTAACTGTTTCGACTAAAGTGATTATCTCGTTCACTTTGAAAACATTATATATATTTTGAACATTTTTAGAGGGTACTTGAAAAATTGCAAATTTAAAGGATTTCAAAAAGATTGGATACATTTAATTACACCATAGAATTTATTCGAACTATATTTCCCTGTTGTTCCCATAGACTCTTCCTATAAAGACCGTAACATCAAAGCGAATATTGCTGGTAAGACATCTGAGACATATCCGAAGATTGGAATTTTCTAGTAAATTCTCTACCAACAATCTACCAAACAGAAACCTTTTGACGTCAATTGGCCTTACGTTGGGAATGTTGCTTTGTCTTTGTATCCAAAGACATTTAGTTATCCAGGACAAGAGGAAAGCTTCGGGATATCTTAACTATATTACGGAAGTATTGCTATATCCATAAACGTTTGAGAACAACGTTAAAGATAACATCTTGAGCAATATTCATGATTTTACTATCTAAAATTTCTGATATGAGGAACTATGAAACTAGTTAAGGCTCCGGCAAATGTGAGCTTTATACTTATGGAATTAAGGTGTACTTTTGTTTTACGCGAAACGAAATTGCATATTATTTTCGCACCAAGGATATTGAAATTTGACATAATTTTTCCTAACTTCATCTTCCCGGAATATAAAATGTAGTGACTGTTCTCGTTTTTGATTAAGTGACATCTGAATTTAAGCCAAATTAAGAGACTGGTATTCATACTCGATACTGTAATTAAAACTTTACAAAAGACTTATTGCTATGTTAAATATTAACATAATATTCAACAAGTTAAAGACATTGTCCCCTTTGTTATTCAGTAAAGAAGACGAAAATTTTAGATAAATAGATAAAATAACATTCGTTTGGCACATCCTATAAAGTTCAAAGTACTATCACTCAAAAACTTAAGTTCCTTAAAAGTGCTCCGAAAAATCTTTATCTGGTCCGAAGGAATCTCCTTTTTCAGACTAGAAGAAAACATCTGATAGGAAATTTACTGCCAAGATTAAAGCGAGCGCTTCAATTGAAAATAGTGTCCATCTTGTGTTGGGATTCTCAAGCGGAAATGTTTTTTATGTGAAACGTCCAACAGCTGGTTGGTTTAAATACATTTGCAGTACAATAAGGCCTGAAAAATGCTTTAGAGTGTGGAAAGAAAGAAAAAGAAGTATTCCAAGTATCTCCATATGGGACATTTCCCATGCTGAAATATTTTGTTAATAAACAAATGAGGTTATGGGCGTGGTGCCTCTTGTCTTCTTCCCCGAGTCCGTTGATGATCGCTAGGTTTCTTAGGGGAGTACTTGACAGGTATAAAAGTAGGATATGTATACCGTTACGTAATCATTTAACTACTGCACCTATTTTTACTAGCGTCGCAGTATCGAATTTCCAAAAATTTATACTGTAATTTTGATAATTGTTTTGATAAGTAAGTTGAAATTATAACTAAAACGGTAACGTAAACTAACACAGAAACATCATTATTCAAACATAAACAAATCGCAAAATAACAAAGTATTCTTCAATCGCTAAGAAATTGGATTCACGGCTGTAAATTGTAACAGTTATTCGCAATACGTCCAAAGATTTCTCTTTTTTGGGGCTTAAGACTGAAGAGATAAAAGAAATTTATTGGTGAGATTAACGCCGGCTTCTCGGTGGAACATCGAGAGTTTGTGGGTGACGTCACGGCAACATATTTTGAGATTCTACAGATGCACTTAGGTTTAAAAGATGAGTTTTACGTTTTAATACATTGAAGACTTGATCGAAATTATACCGTAACTCATTATATGAAACAATACAATATGCCAGAAATAAATTATCATTTATCAATGTCATCATAACCCATAACTGGCCCACTGCTGGGCACGGGTCTCCTCTCACAGGATGAGGGATTACGACCATAGTCCACTACTCTGGACACACCGAATGTGGATTGGGAGACTTCATATACCTTTGAGAACTTTATGGAGAAGTCTCAGGTGTGCAAATTACCTCACGATATTTTCCTTCAGTGGTGCAAGAGATAATTAGTTTCTATTAAGCAATTAACTTTTTGAAATGTGATGCGTGTCAGGAATTTAGAAACATCCGTTCAGGAGACCCACGCTCAAACCACTAAGCTATCATGTCATGTTATCAGCGCAAATTCCAATCGTAGCGTATTTTTGTAAAATAAGCAAAGTGTACATGTTTGGTATTCCAATAAAAAAGTAATAGAGGGAGGCGGTGAAGAAAAGTAAATAGATAGTAGCAACCCTGCTGATGCTAAGTCTATATAGCGGCTGTGACGACGACAGACACGGCGAAGGTATTTTTGCCTACTCAGCAGTCACCGTGAACGGAATATAAATCAAATATTGAGTGTTCAGACTTCGATGCCGCCTATTTCACAGAAAAATAAACTGATCCTACTACTCTATGGACATTAGTTTAAGTTTGTGTGGTTAGAAAATAAACTGATCTCACTACTCTATGGAAATATTAAGTTTGTGAAGATGATTAGATGTTTGAATTACATTCGTTTTGGAGTAAGCTCTATGACTCATCACTTATGGTTAAGTAACTATGGTTATGTAACTATGGTTACGTAAAATATGTTTATGTAACTATGGTCATGTAACTATGAGTGTTAAATCACAGTAAAAAAGAGGTTAGCCGTAATTAAACACCTTAGTGAGCGCGCTCGATTGACGCACACATAAATACGGTACACCGACACGGATTTCGGCTCCTGTTCGTAAAGCTATTCAAACGAAAGTGTAAAGACGTATGTGCGTATGTATCACAAACAACAAAAAGTACATACGTGAGTTTCACTTCTATTACTCTATTTTCTGGTTAAGCCCAAGTGTTCTACTATGAACGAGCACTCGGCGGAACCGCGGTTGATAACGTTTCCGTACGCCAAATTACAGGTCACGTGGTCGGAATGACAGCTGAAGTAACCATGAGCCTCTTAAGGATTCATGCGCCCCTGGTACTAGCAAGGAAACGCTTTCTTATTTATTAATTTTTCTTTCTTAACCAACAACGGAAGGAAGAAAATATTTTCATACTAGTCATCTATACAAATAAGTAAAATTGGAGTGTTTGTATGTAATATTAAACATAACAGCTTTTTACTAAATGCAATTACCTATTTATTCATACACGTGGTATGGACGTATATAAAACATTTTTTTTTATTTTTGTCTGTCTGTCTGTCTATCATCTGTCGGTCTATCTATTTATCCGTGTGTTTCAGTCCAGCTCACTCACATACACAGAAGGCCCAGTTGATAGATAGTTGACGTTGACATCTGTTAGCCAGAGTATTCAACTGAGTCTATACTATATTATTTAAAACTAGAAGTGACCGGCGGCTACACCCGCGTAATTTTCCCGTTTCTGGAATGTTTTTTTTTGCTGCTTCTCTCCTATTCATCATAGCGTGATGTTATATAGTCTATAGGTTTCCTTGATAAATGGACTATCTTACACTAAAAGAATTTTTCAAATCGGTCCAGTAGTTCCTGAAATTAGCGCGTAAAACAAACAAACAAACTCTTCAGCTTTATATGTTAGTATAGATAATAATATTTGGTGGAACTTCGACTGCAAACTTTTCTAATTTTATAAAACTAACAAAAATCATGTTACAGGAAAGGCTTAATAATTGCAGGAAAAACCTATTTCCGAAAATTTTAACATGTATGGAACACAATTAATTTATTCACTGTGACCAATTTCCTACCGCGAGTTTTAAAATAAATAAAAATGAACTTTAAAGCCTGCATAGAGAATTCAATTTCAACTGTGTAGTTCCAAGCGTTGCGGAGTATAGATAACAAGGGATATTTGCATAGAAATAAACTAGGGATGAGTCCAAACAATAAAATTAATTGCTGTTTGTAATTAATAATATAATTTTAGGTGATTTTAATGACTGCAATTCGAAGTACTATTTTTGTTTAGATTTTAACAGAGTTTACAATTGTGAGTCACTATTTTGGGGTATTTTTGGTTAAGTCACTCAAAAACAGGTTAAAGTTAGCGTTAAGCATGGTTAAGGCCGGCCGCATTTTGGACACGATTTTTTATCGTAACGTACGATCGTGATCGTACGAATTAAGTGCGCACACTGTATACGTTTTTAATAATAATTTTAAGTTCGGATTGTTTTCGATTGTCTGAACTACACGTACGTATACACACGGCTAACACCCAGTGTGCGCGCTCCCATAGTACTTGGAATATCAGGATCGTTCGTACCTGTTCATACGTGTCTGCACGAATAAAATTCGTACGAAAACTTGTCCAATGTGCCGCCGGCCTAAAAACTTCGTACTGAAAACTCGGAAAACTGAAAACACATTGTCTTGTCAAATAAGTCAATGTCTAATGTCCTTAATCATATAAGTCAATATCTGATGATCACCATAAGGTAACCTGTCCGCTAGTTTACCTGCCTATTGCATAAAAAAACATACTTTATGTACGCACCCTAATAATTCGTGAGAAAGTGATCCAACCCCCTAAAAGTCCTAAGTGAATTAATTGCAAGAAAAATGGACACAAGCAAAAGCGGTAAAAGGGTTGGATCGGTTTCTTTACAAAGTATTGAGCGACATTTCCGTTTAAATGAGACCATTAATGGGCTGGGTACAGTACAAGGGTAAAAGATTAGTGGGCATTGTAAAGGTGCGATTCCGCAAAACGCGTCTGCCTACAGACTCTTAATAGACTCCTGTTTTGTTTGTCGTGGTGGAAAGCAGAAATACCATTACAATTAATTTTTATAAGACCAACATAGGTCATCTGTTTGTACTAGTCAAACAGCAGTCGTTTTTAGTTGTCGTATGTCAGAATAGCTCATAAACAAATGACTACTGTCTGACGTCACTATACTTGTAATTACAGCTTGTCGCAGACATCTGTCGTCTGCTGTGTGTTGCGGAATCGCACCTTAGATTGAAATATTCAATTCATACGTCAGTCACAGTCATTTTTCAATAAAATTAAATCGTGAAATCTGTTTGAAATTTTGGTATGTTAAGTAAGGTAAGTAAACGCTAACACACTCATACCCCCCCAGTAGGATTCACTGTGTAGAGGGTGGCATGGACAACACAAATAACACATCACTGGCACCCATGACCGGAGAACAAACATTTATCTGTCACATAAATATTAGCCCTGGCTGGTAATCGAACCCAGGACCCCGCGCTTCGCAGGCAGGGTCACTACCAAATAGGCTACTGGGTAATAAGTATCTAAACTAAGTAAGGTAAGTAAAAAAGCCCTTTCTCTCGCGTCTATTAACATAATAAAATTAATTATTCTCCTTAACTTTCTCTTCTTTCCCTAGACGCAGTCAATCAGGGTTTTTAATTACAACACGGGTATCGAGTGCTCAATCAACGAAACTGTCATTTAATTTGTACGACTTGGCGTTTTTTTACGCTTCGTCAATTCGATTTTCTGTTCTGACTTAAGATTGTAATTAGTACTTATCATGCGTTGCTTTGTAATCGAACGATATCCATTGCTCTTTTAAGATTAATCTTGATTTTAATCTTTTGAATAGAAAGAGAAGACTAACACTGATTTAACGCAATTGTAATATTCTTTTTCACTTACGGACTTATGAGAGGAAGATAATATTACATAATTGTAACGTCATAAGAAATATTATAACATTTTTGAAACCCTTGTATAATTCTCACCTTTAATTATACAAGCTTAAGAACCTAAATTACATGTATTACATTTTCATAAAATTTTATAAATATTTATAGATTACATGACAATACAATATTATAGAATTTATTTTAACTTTAAGCTCAAAGCTAAGAATAAAGCTCTAGAATACCTAATAGCTATCCTCTAAAGTTAGGGCCTATTAGATAAGTTTTAACTAGATTTATTACATTCGAACTTAGTATTAGGTCACAAAAGGTCGCTTTAAAATCTAGGGATTGTATTGTGTTATTTTCCAAATTAGAATTTAAGTAATTTTAAAATCATATCTATTTTCAACCACATTTTTTCAGTGCAGCCCTTCATTTAGTAAATCATATATTATGTTCAGTTAACTATTAAAATTATAGCGGTTAACATTCACGCTTCATTTACATTTTCCGGTCTGCATATTTTTACAGTAATATAAATGGATCATTTAACTAACAAAAACCTCGACAGAGTAAGAACCGGTTAATAAATCACCGTGGAATGTTTTGTTAACCGCATTTACTTATAAAATAGACATTCCAGTAACAAAAATTTCAGGCACGATTATAATTATGCATACCTTCATTAAAATGAAAAAACCAATGAAAAAGTCAGAGGTCCTGGTTCCACGAGACCCCTCTAATTAAGGGGAATTTGTAACCCTAACTTTAGCGAGTTGTCTTACTATGAACGTTGAAACTATAAGCGATAAAATATAGGTATCTACTGTTTAATATATTTTTAAATAGTACACCCTAAATTCTCTCTTTCGTATAACTTCAAAACCCTACTTTGCCTGAAAGAAATCGCTGCTTTTTTCCTCCTCTTATTTTAATTATTGTCATGTATTTTTTTTTTCGTATGCATGAAAAAATTACTATTACTATTATTATATTGTAGAATGGTACAGGCATTGAGCAACACAGCGCTTTTTATTTGTGTAAGACTAATTCTCACGTATGATATGATTACTAGCGAAGGCGACTGCCAAGCTACAAACAACTTTATCGATACCTCGTTTTTTTCGTCGTGATATAAAAGGTAAACAATCTTGGCACTACTTTTATTCATTTCATTAATTTTAAAAAATATTTAGAAGTATACCGAAATTTATTTTCACATTAAATTACTGTTTATGCTTTAATTTTTTTTTATTTGTGTCTGTCTTTTTTTTAAAACGATAATTACAGTAAAAAGACACTGTAAGATTGTTTATCTTTTATATCACGACGAAAAAAACGAGGTATACAAATAATGCCACCCATTTACTGCATTGAATCTACACGCTTATCTTACTTGCTTACTCGCTCATCGAAAGCACTGAGACAAGTGGCTAATCCTTAAGCGGCATTGGCGTGGGGAAAATTAATTCATCCCGGGCCTGAGAGACCGAATCTGAATACGGCAGCCATTTGAGGGTTTTGATTCAACGAGGATTATCTCTATTTGAATCAACATCGACATAGAATCCGCGGATTCAGGAACTTTGAGTGAATCTTGTCTAAACTTGTTCACATTAGCAAGTTTAGATGAAACGCATTTAGTGCTATGTAATTTGCTTCGAGCGGAATTCTCGGAATCTAATTTTGCACTGTGTTCTCAGTAAATGGGAACTATATAATGTGCTTTAATAAATAAGGCAATACAGAATATTACAAACCTTTGTTCTGTAATAATAAGGTGCAAATTCTGAAAATTAAATGTCAGTTTCATAAAACTGACCTATTCAACCATAATATAAATAATGTTGTTTTTGAAACATCTCTATATAAAGTCCTAAATAGTAATGATACGTAAACATGGACATCGCATAGGAACGTAATCGAAGCCTTGTTTACCATGAGAACAGCAGTAGCGGACAGCTTCTTCAAAACTAACCCGTAAATGAATTTACAAAGCTGACCTGAAGGTTTTAAAAATCATTAATTTATCTGACCTTTTTGAGGTTAGCGACAAGTGTGTAAAAACTCCACCGCTAATCGTAAGTATTGTTGGGCTTAAACCACGTATTAAGTACAGCTTATCAACCTCAAACAGTTCTAAGTTCTGGTACAAGAGCAAGGAAGGTTTTGCCTCAACGATAGAGTAAGGGGCTACAAAGAAAAAAATTAACTAACTTAAATAAAAAGTAGAGTTATTTACATAAGAAAATGTTTTTATTTTACAACGAAAAAATGTTTTACAAGAATTCTTTACAAAATCCTTTTGGGAAATTTCGTTACGATTTCTTTGTTTCGCTGATGTTGATGTATTACTCAACTGCTGGAAATCCTTCCAGTGTTCTCTGTAATAATGACATAACCCAAAATTTGTCTTTTGTAGGTGTTCCTTGTACTGACTTAATTTTTTTATTAAGAATGCAAATGATAAAACCCTGCTTATTTTAAAGTTTTATATTATATTACTCTATTGTAGGTAAGTCTCAGAAAATACTTTGTGTTTGATACTTTTTTTTAAATATGTGGTATATTTAAGCCCATGGTTTCATATAGAGTAGAGTAGGTAATTTCATAAGATTAATTAAAAAAAATATATATTTTGATTAATTTATTTAACCTTAACTAGTTATCAGTAAAACAAGTATACCTATTGGTATGGTAAAGGCATACCTACATTTTTAATTACTGTATCGTGCTTTAGAAATAAGAATAATGCCCTTTATTAGAGATGCCATAGAATCTACGTCAAAAAATCAGATTTATAATTTTAAATAACTTAATTATAAACATAAAGCATTTCAGGTCCCAGGTCTTTGATTTTTTTAAATATTATTTTCGACGTGAAAAAACGTGTTACATAGTTATGACATTTTGCCAATTGGCCAATGCCTTGAATTCCCTGAACAGATACAAAACAAACGTCTGAATTTGCTAGATTCACCTTTTAGTTATTGATCGATCTCGTTTTTATTTTTGTTTGTCTTAAGTTTCTAAAACTTTAGTTCGGGTTTTCGCACATGACATTTATAGTAACATGGATTAAAAAATAAATAAACATAGTTTTCTTTCTAATCGGTTAGCAATTCTGGCTATGCTAGCAAAAATTAAGAACAAAGTGATAACGCAAAATACATACAATTTAAATATTTTTTTTCTTAATTTTCAATGATTTGCGCACAAATAATACTTGGATGGCCCTGAAATAATTCGAGAACGATCACACGTAGAGATAAACTAAGCTTTACACAGAGTGTAATTAAGTAACAAAAAAGTAATTAACTCCGAAATTTCTAAAATCTGATGTTGGAAAATTCTTTTAAATAGAAACCACAATTAAACCGACGTGTTATTGTAGTAATTAAATCACAGACACTATTTGGACATTAAAACCACGTAAATAATTTGGTAAATCGCCAACAATGTTCGCACTGAGTCGGATAAGGTCTTTCACAACTTGAAAACTGAAAGAAATGTTCGGAAAGCAGAAAATTTATTTTATAATAAAAATAGTGGACTAGCTCCCGGTTCCCTACAGCCTGCACTTGTCAGCTTTGCTATGAACAATGACATCGTCAGCATTTATATACGTCATACATACTACATTTTATTCTGGATACGAATACACGAGATTAGGTACGTCACGTGCATAGTATATATAAGTAGATGTATACGTAAACTCGGGCCTTTTTTTTAATAATAATGCAGGCATGTACGAATTTGAGATTAAGCATAGTAAAAGTTTACTTGGTTTTAATTTAGAAAATAAAACAAAACACACACTAACATGCGTTGATAAGTCAACATCAGACACACGTCTGACCGAAGGCCTAGCTGATAGACAGGAGACGTCAACATCTGCCAGCCAGGAACGGAACAAGCAAAGCCATTAATAACAAGTCTAATAAACTAAAATTAGTAGAACACTTAATAACTCATCGACTGAAGTATGAGAAGGCAATAAATTTCCGATTTCATAGCAAAAACCAGCTTCAGATTCACGATAGCACTTCCTCCGCTTGCCAGCTCTTACGAAATCAATAACCGCTTGCGCTACATTCCTCTTGAGATGTGTCAGCAAACATTTCCACGGCTGCAGTAATAGCACATTCTGAAAGACCATTCGAGATAGGAACCAACGATGTTTAAGAACACTTGGTTTTTGAGAGCGACAAAGCATTTTGATTCATTTTCTTTCCACTACCCTTTCTTTGAAGAACACTTGGGGGCTTTCTTATTCGTGTGGATATTGTGATATTACATGGACGTCTTTATTATGATTTACTCGTATGTCTGTTGCTGAGCTCGCCTCTTGAAGTGGAAGATTATTAATTGGCAAATAATGAAGTTTACTAACGATATTTTTTTCAGATATTATGCTAAGTAATTACTGCTGCTCAATACTTCTGAGCTATGAGGTGACCATACCATACTATTAGAAGACTACGGATATTATTATATTCTTGATCAAGGCACTTTCAAACTAAGAACTAAATATGAATCCGTTTTTTTGAACCTATACTTTAACTGGTTAGTTCCTTCAAGAGCTATTGAGCTATAACTAACTCACTTATACACACACACATCAAATATCCTTTCGCGTTCAATGTTAAAAATACAAAAGTCCAAACCACAGCTAATTGACCAAGAAAAAGTTGCAGATAACTTTCGTATATTCTTCATTAAGCGTATATAAAGAGAAGTAGGACACTCGCTCATACTCCCCTTGTAAAAGAAAATATTGCTTCCAACAGACTTGCTGACATCTGGCTACGTTCGACTCCCCATTTATCAACGTCGGGAGGGCAGAAGTATTATTAGCCGCGACAAATGGTTGCCGATCGCTTATCTATTGATTCGAGCATCCGTTCTCAGACGTGTTAATATTAGCTTCTTTATCCAACTGTAAATGAGCCCAGCATTGTGGAGTATATTTCTTTATTAGCTACTTAAATCCGCAACTTCGACTGGAATCAGGGCTTATTATTCATTCGGTTAATCACGTAGCCATTTGTATTAGTCGTACCTATCGTTCCTTTATAAGATAGAGCAGTTAGGAACAGGAAATTGTCAAGTGTAAGTTGGACTATAAATACTTTTAAAAGCTTTTGTTGACCTTTAACTGTCACCTCAGAAAATTCCATCAACTAATTTAACGGTTTCTTCGTTGAAGGTGTAACAGACTAGTAATGGTTATTTTACAAACATATTTTGCATTCATACACATTTAGGCACACAAATTCTCTCTGTCACATAGACACACAAAATGGAATCCAAAATGAATTTTGGACTGTTCATAAAAATTTTAACTTTAAACGTCAAACTATGTAACCTTTAACATATTGATTTGTATTTGAAAAATCTGAAGATTTTTTAAGATTTTCGTGCTCAATAAAATGCAAAGAAATTCTTATTTGAAATATGCATTACAATTGCAAATTGTAACTCTCGATATTTTATTTCGCGACAGATTTATATTTCGAAGATATATTGTGTAGCTTCTGTTCAATATTCGGTGAAGCGAAATAATTATGTACTAAGCCCGATCTTATTTTATTAAAGTATGCTTCAACGTGCATTCCACAATGCTTCATGTCTGAAGAACTCCTCAATAGCCTGAATACATTTCGAGACACTATTGAGGTTTTGATGTCAACGATCTCAATTTATTGGGATCTATTGTAGTTTTGGTTGATTTGAATTCTCGTTCAATTTATATTTATTATTTTTTTCTTTTTATCTGGCTTTAAGATTTTCTCAGCCCAAATAGGTGTCCGACAACTCAACTAAATTCATAAAATTGCTAATACATTTAAGTATGGGCAAGTGGAAATACCCTCCGCCAATCCGCACTGGAGTAGCGTGGTGGAGTATGCTCTAGGCCTCCTTAGTTATGAGGAGAGACCCGTGCTCAGTAGTGGGCCGTTAATGGGTTGAGGCCAAGTGGAAATACTTTTAAAGAAAAGTGGAAGTACTTTTAAGGAAAAGGTCTTTGCTATTTTCAACGGACCTCTAAAATACTTAAATGGTATGTTTTATTTCGCAACGTCATATAATTGTAGTGCTCACTCAGCATGATCCTATACCAAAAAACACGTACCAAATAGCAATTAAATTAGCGAATCTAACAATCTAAATGAAAACTGACCGTAACAACGACGTGATGGCGTTTTAAAAAAGAAAAAATGTTAGCCAATTAAATCAAAACTGCAGGATTGGTTGCTGCAACAGTTTAACTCTTAAGTTCGGCATTATGAAACTTTTCCAATACAATGATGTATTATGTGTGGCTTACCCTAGTGGCATGATATAAAGATGGTAATTAACGTATTTATCATTTTATTAGAAGTCCCAATATAGTGTTAAAAGTAGACCACAACTTATTATGTCAAATGATAAACTATAGATTCGTCGGACCTGGAGGTTGTTAGATCTTAACCTAACTTAACTGCCTTTTAATAGAACCTTCTGACGAATAAAAAAAAGATGGGCTTACATAATAATTTGTGTTCTGGCCAAAACAAATAATACTCTGAATGTAATCATACCACTAGCATAGATTATTATCGATGTTGTACAGTATTTCAATGGAAAAAGTGTTAAAGGGAAAAAACAGAGATCTTTTGTGAGGTTTTTCAATCAAAGTAATTGGGACGGACGAAAAACGTGAACGTGTATTGCACGAGTAATAAATTAGTGAAAAATGCAATATTGTTAATTGATGGCCATATTGGCGGAATCTTATGCCTGGTGAGCTTAAACTTTACACAAAAATATATACTTTTTTTTTGTAAATAACGGGTAGGTTTTATGCTTTTTGCATTCCATAGGTACCGTCGTATTTTAGTAAAACATTTAATCAATTGAACATTTTTATCTAACACGGAAAGGAATCGTATATATGCGTTTAGGATGAGTTTGTTTTTTTGTGCAAAGGAATGTTGCCATTATTATCAAAAACTGCTTTACCGATTTCGATACGGTTTTTAGTATAGCTTATGTGATCCATAGCGATTGTTAATAAATCAGTGTCATAGTGCTAACTCGGAAGGGGGGTAAACAGTCTGTAGCATTTTAATATAAACTTTCAATTTCTGCCGGTTAAAAGTAACTTCGTTTGGATTTTCTGTAAAGAGTTGATGAGTTTCTAGACTTAAATATTCATCGTCTGTTGTAAGTTTTTTAATCTTTGTTATTTATTTTTTAATAAATAATATGACCAATAGTAGTTTTTTTCAAAATGATTGAAAATCAGAAAGAACCTCATAATATCAGAATAAATTGTTTATTAAATCTCAGAAAAGGCAACAGAAATATTATGATCATTACACCCCTTAGCATTATGAGTTAATCTGAGGGACGAATCAAGAAAACCCTTTGGGGTAAAAGCTCATAATAACGTGACCTTTATCATGAATAGAACAAACATATATAAATACATAATTAAACGGATTTGCTTTAATAATTAAAACGCCGGAGGAAGACCTAAACCCTTTATGATGTAACGTGACAAAAAAGGGTGTGACGTCATCCTTTTTAAGGTGTTAGTACAGGTATAGATCACTAAGTAATAAAGATTTTTTTATGGTGTTTTTTGTACTTGTTGCATAATAATTATGTTATCAGAGATTTTGTAAATTAAAATTTTGTTAATATACACTACTTTTTTCTTTTATGTAATAGGTTTTTATGAGGATTGACGATTTTTTTTTCACATCACAATTTATTTTGTACATGATATAATAGGTAAGTATTACATATTTATGTGTCCCAATAAAGAAATACGAGAAAATAAAATTACTATTATAAGTGAAAAGAACTGTGAGGTTACCAATTTGAACTTTTTACCTACTTGTATTTAAATGAAGTTCAAATAAATTACACACAAATTATGGTTATAATTACTTAATTAACTCAAAATTATTTAAACTACATAAAAAGAAATAAAAGAATTATTAATTTTAAATTCACCCCGAGAAAATAAATTGTGAATCTACTCTTAAAATTATTAATTAAATTTTCTTGTTATCTGTAAAATAGTCTGTATTTCATCTGTCACCTTAATTAAAGACCAACAATTGGTTGTCACTTTGCGGGTACTATTGTGAAGAGAAACAATTTTATACCGGTAATTAACTTTCAATTTTCCGATCTGATTGTACAATGGCCATTATTAAGGTTTTGTAACCGGTATTTATATGAAAAACAAAAAACGAATGTATATTATGACCATTAAGTAACTGCGAAAACTACGCAACAAAATATTTCAAATGGTTTAAAATTGCTTTGTCAAGAATTTCATTTATTTTGCTCTATATTATGGAAATGTTTTTTTAATAAATTTAAATAAAGAATTACATGTGTAATGAAATAAATAAGACTTAAGATAACAATTGATTTGATTGTTACAAAATTTAATTCGAGCGAAAATGAACGCAATATCATTTAAAATATAAATCTATGAAATTAAAGCATAATTTAATTCGATACTATTGATAATTCTTTAATTCACAATGTAGTCGTACTGTGTACAGTCACGGACAAAAGTCGGTGTAAAATAATTGCTCAAAACGACTTCGCAGGCGACACGGCGGATGTAATTAGGCTGGTAGGGGACAGGATAAACTTTTCCATGCTTTTTTAGAAAAATTTCGACGCGACGGGTTTTTGTTATAGCGCCCAGAGGACTTTTAACGGGATGAGCCTTTTGAACGCATGCCTATGAATGATGGCAAAATGTAAAATGGACTTTATTTATGAGGAAGTAAAGTTTTGTTTTAAGATTGTCAAGCGGTAGGATTATAATGTGACTTTTTGTCACGTTTGTTTTTCAATTGGTTGGATTCGGATCGAGTGATATTTGTTTTAATTTTAGAAAAGACTCCTCATATTGTATATTATATAATATTTTCTTGTATGAAATTAATGTGTTATTTGAGGTAATAGTAATTTTCGGCTAGTATTTTTGGTCAATGACTCATCATTATTTGAGATATCAGAAAGTTCAGCTGTAAAAAGTACCTGTATCTATCATACCAGATGTTATTATTGAGACGTACCTATTAATTTAATTAATGTTTATGATTGATAAGCTGTTAGGTACTATCAATTGCAGACTATTTACAGATAAAGAAACTGAATATAATACTGCTAAATTATTCGAATTTCTTCACCAAATGAAATGTAACAAATGCACTTAATGACCACATTACATTACATAAAATAAAGGAAATACGAGAAGCCAGTATCCGCTAAGAAAATAAAATCTAAAGTGTCGTAAAATTTACGATGTACTGCGTCGACAATCGTCAAGTCAAAAGTTGTGGATGAAAGGGTCAGCTATATTTTTTCCTCTGGTTAGAAAGGGACAGAGCATTGGTAAACGTATTTAGGGTAAAGTAGAAGTAATGTCACTTATTCAGGGTAGTTTTACGTTAATTTGGTCACAGGCTTCTTTCATTTTATTATGATTAAGGACGGAGACCGATGAAAGGAATCTTGTTCTTACATTAATTATTTAATTTAGGTGAATATAAAAGAGAATGTTATTAGGTTTCGAAAGACGCTGTTCCCTTTGATTTTTTTTCTATCAGTCACATTCATGGTGTACTTAGTAGATGGTAATTATCCATAATGGTCCCAAATTTGTTGAATAAATAAAATTGTATAAATAAAACTGACATTAAGTATCTATTGTAGTGCCACACCACCAACTTATATTGCGTAATTATTAGTCTTTAAGTTAGTAATCACTGTTATTTACACCATTAGATAGTAAAGAAACGCATTGCTACCCTTAAATACAGAGGGTCTCTTGTAGATATAAGAGTATAATGATTCAAATGAACATGGGAAGTGTTTCTGCTACCTATTCAACTAAAGTAGTATAGATTAATGACAGGAACATAGGCCCTAACTTTTTGATTAAGACTGCTAAACCAACCCAATTCACCTGAGGAAGATAGCCAATCACAATTGCTCACACAACCATTTCCCAAAGTGGGAAAGCTACCAATAAAACATGAGAACGAAAAAGTTTCCGCATCGTATTGTGAAAGCCGAAACTATATCCTTACAAATCCTTGTCAACTCACATTTGGGTGCGGGTCGCGGGTTTGTGTCAGTTTGGCTAGATTTCATTTGGTCATCGTTGTAAAAATAATAGATATCGATTTAAATGCCCTATTGGCCTTAGTATGTTATATTGATTAAAAGATCTTAAATTTAAGCGACGAACACATCCAGTCTTATATCAAAACGTATCGTTATAAAATTTTGAAAGCGGCACTTCCATTAGAATTATGGGTAACTTCGTTCGATATTGCCAAACGTCTCCAGCGAAACGTGTCCCCTAGTTATAGGTATAATGAATGTTGCAGTGAATAGCTCAATGCTTTTAATGAAACTAAGTAGGTACTCGACTGAGTTAAGCAACTGAAGTTACAATGGCTAGGAGTTTAAAAGACAGCTAGTGGCAAAATAACTTGAACATACAATAATAGCATTCGTTAAACCAAGATAAAATTTCGCATGAATGGGTAATACACATCTGCAAGCAGTAAAATAAATTAAAATATTTTGTACTTGTATATTCTTCATTGTCAATCTAAATTAGTTTATAACGAAACACAAAAGACCCGCAACAACAAAGACCCAAAAAGGCACTTTTTCTAACAATCCCAATCCGCGCCTGAGTGCAAAGTTTACCCGAAAACTGTTTCAATAAATTATATTACCAACTTTTTTATTTATACTCGTTTGTCCTGAGTTTCGGATGTTTTATTTTATTGCACGTTGTCTCGTTTTCATGCAATTAATTACTGCTCTCAAGAAACTTTCTCGAATATTAAGCTTTTTATGAAAACGTAAATTGCGAAACAGCTGACGGTTTATCCTGCATCTAATGGTTATTAAGCTCTCAGTAGACGTTGAACTCTTGGCTTGTAACATTTAATTGCTTGAGACGTACTTAATTATGCATGTAATATCATAATATTTGTCGAGATTAAGTCTCTTTATCTAGTAGATTATATTGTCTGTTTTATTAATGATGCTTTGGATATCTTCTTGTATGTGTTTTGTTGTACCTTGCATCGGTGATATTTGTAATAGATACAGTTAATAATCATTGAAGTGTACACTGACCCATGAATGGTATGGTATACCCACCATACAGTTAAAACTTCGTAAGAAAAATCGGTCCACACAGTAAAAAGTTCTGATTTAACATTGAAAAAAAAATACATTCGAATTGAGAACCTTCTCCTTTTCTTTGAAGTCGGTTAAAAAACAAACCGACTTCAAAATAAATTGAGTTTGAAAATTAAAAACCTCTTTTTTGAAGTGGCTTAAAAATGGAAGATAAGGATGACTGAATTAGCAAACTAAATGTATCCATCCCAAATCGATTGGTCCAGAATCAAGCTTAGTTTTGGGTCATTAATGGGTTGGCCAATACTACTTATTTAGTCAATATCCGACAAATTTTAATGCCTTACTAAAATAATTTGTTAATACTTATCAATTCAATACTTCAATTACCTTATCGATTGAAATAAGTATTTTAAGTTTAAGATCTGTTTTCTCTTCCATATTTTAAGTTAAACCTATAAATAATTCATACACCCAGTTCATTAGACCACTATACTTTTTAAACGAATTACTGATATTTTCTCACGGTGGAACGATCTCTGAATTAATTGAAGCGTGACAGTTACCACAAGAAGTGATAGTTGATTAGGTTGATTTTGAACCTTTCTTGTGGGTGGTCCGGATTCTAATTTTGTGCGCTCTAATTTTTAGTAAAATATTTGAAATAAATTAGTTGGCTATTTTTTAAAAATAATCCGTAACAGGTGTTCTTGTGGTTAGAAAGAAATGAAAATCTTTTTAAAACAAATGATGTAATATTTCATGGCGAAATAAATTATTATAATACATTTTTATCTTTATTCAAGATGTATGTGTATTACGTGGTTCATAAGGTCTTTGCAAGCTTCGCTTTTGATATGAAATCCAAATTTTTTTCCAAGTTTGATTAAGGTCGATAATAAACATAATCTTACTTCAATGCCTAATATAATTTGAATTTGATCGTATTTATTTGATAAAACAAAGATGTGATCTATTCGCGTTAAGAAATTCGTAGACTAATTTCGTGAAACATAAAATATGCATCTATAAATTAATAGCTCACCTCGGCTCTTATCTGTGGTTTGGACATAAAATACTCAAATGCAAACAATAATAAACCTTATCATTTAACTTTATGTTTCATATTCCTTTACTGAATACTGATATCTTTGTGGTTTGGATGGATGAGTGACGCAAATTCGAGTTCAGATATTAAAATTTAATTTTCACCTGTTACGTTAGGTATCGTATCATCTCATTGTATTATATTGTATCACATATTCCCGCTCACTTATGATGTCTTCAAGAAAATAAGATAACATAATTTTAATATGAAAATTTCTTCTTCAAGTCGATTAAAAATAAGACCAAAAAGCCCATCAGTGTCACAGTTAGGGCATCTTTGAATGCATATTGAAAAGCAATTTAGTATTCAAACAAAACTCAATCATATAATTTGCCAGTAAAGATCAAATTAGCATGTCCCAACAGTAACCTAGCTAACTTAGCTGCAAAGACGACGTATGCAAACGCTCTTCGAAGACAAGCAAATTTAAACTTTGTTTTAATTGAATAAACTTCAAACTTCGTCTTTGTACATGCATAGGGATTGCATTAGTTGTATAAATTACCCCATGTGAGATATTTTGAACTCAATTCAAAGATCGTAAGGTTCATATTATTATAGCTGCTGTAGACCACTGGTGGGCTATTGTCTATAGTTATAGTAACTTTTTGTTTTTTTCATATTTCTTGATATACGTCCAGGCCGTTAGAAAATACTTAATGCACTGGCCAATTAATTTATTATAAGCATTTATATTAAAAACCCAGTGTTTTATATATTCACCAACTAAATTAGGCGAAAAAAAATCTAAAACGGAAGGCAATGGCGCTTCTCATAAGTAGCCATCCATCCCGAATATGGACGATAACTTCACGCGGTCAATCACCTCAGTGACAAGCTGTGGCTATGGGTTCTAGTGTTGATTATTCACTGTCAATATATCTGTGTAACGAACCGATATTTTGGGACAGCCGATAATGTAATGGGGATTACACACATGGCGAACATGGCTTTTATTAAGCTTGACAACCGTTAAGGTTACTATAACAGCTAAGATAAAATGATAGTAAGATTTACGAGTAGCTTTAAGAGTATGATGTTGAACAGCCTATATGGATGCCATGACGGAATGACGTTTAAAGGTCCTAGGTTCGATTCCCAGGAAGGCAGTAATTTGAAGAAACTTAAAACTTCTGCTTTAGATCTAAGGTGTTCTTTGTATATTTGTGTTGCCTTTATAGCACTTATAACAATTTCAACTAAATCAACTATAACTATTTATGTAATACCTTCTTATAAAAATAGTGGTGACACTGCTATCATCTTTAAAAATGTTCCAAATATCCTTACACCTACCTACCTACCTTCTACCTACCTACCATACTTCTCTTTACAAGTTACTAGAATTTTCTTTAACCTGATTACCTTATCATACCTCCGTTATAGGGCATTGGATTTATTTTTCTACATGACGTTGGAAATGGTAAGTATGACAACCTCCTAACATGTTTAATAAAGAATATCTACGTGTTTCCACGTTACTGACTGAGCTTTCGTATCGATCTGATTAGTTTAATTGAATTACTTACGGACGCCTTTACTATTCCGAGGACTTTTACCACCACTTGCGATTAGACGATAAAATTTTTTTTACGGTTTTGAACTTTTATCATTGCAGATACTAAGATTTTAAACTCTAGCGAGTACACATGATTTGTTTATTTTATAACGACATAGACTATGTCAGTCGCACCGTGACCATAATCTATGCTACTGGTTCGTAATATTTATGTAAAGTTAAATAAATTGTGAGTACCTATTGTAGTTTCTAGGTGTAATATCTGTTTCAGATTAACCCTAACTAGTTATCAGGAACGAATTCTAATAATTAAAGCAGTTTCTGGAATGGAGAAGCAAAATATATTATGGTAATTCAGTAGTTGGCGCTACAAATCACACCATTATCATAATATCTGTTGACCTAATATTCAATTAATAGTATGACAAGTGCCTTAAACTTTAGAAATCTGAAGCTACGGCGCCAACACATTAGATTGATGTCGGTAAGTTAAATAGGAAGAGTGTGATGCAAGCCTAATTAAGTTTCGTGAATTTATTCAGTTTAATCTTTATTTATTAGACGGGATCCGTTTAATACGAAATGAAATGTATTCTGTTTTTATTACTCCCGGTGTATAAATTAAAGCGTTATGTCGTATTTTATAAAATCTCTATTGTGTTTAACTGAAGCAACCACTGACCAGCTTTTTAATTGCTTTTAATCTGATAACTGTAGGCAAGTGTTATATTTAAATTATTAGGTAGGAGTAAGGTTTTGAGATGCGTGAAAGATTTATATTTTTTAGACTTTACGTTCTTAGTTTCGGTTAAAAACATTATTAAGTTATGTTTTCACCACGATTATGTAATAAATATTATAAAAAGTTTTTATTTATTTATTTACTGTACGGCATTAATTTTTTAAATAAGAATAAAGGAATCTGATAGTCCCACACTAGGATTCCCTCCGTTGTAGATAACCAACAACATCTCATTAGTAACTTAAATAAATGAACGAAATATATTTTTTAACGATTCTGCTCAATAAACGCCAACTGTATTTAATTTTAAATTCAAAGTAATAATAATTATCACGTTATAATTATTAGTTAAAGTGATTGTCGATAGATGGCAGGAAATAATATAAAGTATCGTAACACGAATAGTGTTTATTAAAAATTGTATTATTGTTTGATTTGTATCGTTTAGTAAAAAAAAATAAAGAATGTAGGTAATATTATCAAATATTTTCAATTTTTTTTCGAGTTTTTATAAAAAAAATTCAAACACCAAGATAAGATAATATTAGCAAGAAAATTGATACCTAAAAAATAAGTAATTTTTCCAAGTTTATATGAGAAGATTTCTATAACATCTACAGCCAAGAAAATTTAGTAGCCCTCGATGTAATTAAACAAAAATTTAATTTAAGGTTTCCGAGGAAGAAAATAAAAGGGAGAAAAACAATTTCATAAGGAACAAATTATAATTTAACGCAAAACGTATCTCATTCCACAGAATATTACGAGGTGGGGAGGGCTATCATAAAATAAAACGAACAAGTGTGTAGCCTGATACTGAAAATTGGTTCTGTACTTCCGTATCACATAAAGTTGAATTAAAAAAAACAATTTTTATTTTTGTTCATTCCTCACAGATGACTAAATAAGAGAAATATGTGGCAATTGAAACACGGCTTAAAATAATCCTTTTTTTGTATCCAAGGTTCCGAAAATATATTTTTAGAAAAATCAAAATAAGTGTACATTAAAAAATATTTTACAACATTTACTGCTGAAAACTTAGCTTAAACTTGTATAAAAAATGGTTTTAAGGTTAGGTTAAAAGAAAATACTTTTTAAATGTATGATATTAAATGTATTAATATTTTTACATAAAAAATACGAATGTATTTGAATATTAACTTACGGAACCTTAAAATAAAGCACCTAATTTTACGACCTAATAAAATATATTTTCAATGGTGTTCCCTGATAACTCGTGAACTGGGCAGTTTTTGTAAAAGTTTCAGCCAAATAGCCCTTATTTATGGTACTGAAATTCATTTAAATCTGGATGTTTATGATAAATAAATAACAGAAGCAGAAAAAAATGTAGTCCAAGAAGTAATGCATCAACAATATTATCAATTATATTTCTTCGGTACTGAAATTCGCCTTAAATTACTGACCTGATTTTGTTGAAATGTTTTGTGTATGTAACTGACAATAGGGCTACTGTCAAGCTTCATCAAGTCTTGAAGCTACGTCTAGAAGATGGTATTACACAACTAATTAGAATTATAACTAAGCTGGTCCCTTAAAGTAGGATAATTTTAACTATAGCACCATTATTGGGTCCAATTGTGGTTCTAAACAGACCCTCAAAAACTTTAACAAACACGCGTACCTACAAGGATGTACGCTAGATTTTTTGTATATAAAGTTTATAATATTATTGCCTGCTGGTTTGCAAGATATCTTAAAAATAATCTCTGTGACAGATTTAGCATGTAACAAAAACTATTCCCATAGAGAGAATTTTCTCAGAGAACCTCATTATATGTAAATATACAGATTGAACAGGGTACAGTGTACAGATAAACAATAAGACGCCATTGGTCAACAGAAGCAGGTGCGTAGCGAAGAGCACAATAAATCTATCGATATACAGGGTGATTTTAAAAATATTTTTATTTTTACGTTTCTGCGCTAGAAGCAGGTAATTTTTTTCAAGTGTATATGATTGTATGTATGTACGGACGTACGAACGTGAGCGAGTGTTAGGTGTCAAATTTATTTGTCTTTATACTATTTTCTTTCCTACTTTATTTTTACATTGATTTTACGGGACAAAGCTAACTGTCAAAATAAAAATAATTATAGCTCTCAAACACCTGTGACATGGCAATCTTTCAACCTAACACAATCCACCAAAAATAGTAACTTATTTATTTCGCAGCAACGCATCACCCACGACTTTCTCATCTCGAAGTAATAATACGCTTACACAAAGATTTACAGTTCCGCTGCGGTAATTCTCTCGAGAATTTATCCTAACTCCGTTGAATCTACACGCTGTGTGTAAGGCGCTTTTATAATCAAATTTTGTTGGCATAGGCAAGTTTACATTCGTATCTTTAATTTTTAGAATTTCACTTCAATGCCATTATTAATGTTGACGCATTTCTGCTGTATTCAGTCTTAATAATCTTCGCTATTTGTCACGTTAGTAGTACGGACATATTTCGTTTTAGTTGTAATTAGTACATTTATTTATTTCTGGCCTACTGTGTTAAGTAGTGATTTATTAAAGGGCAAGAGTTCTAATACTGGATAGAGATGTTCATTGTCAAGTTGACCTGTTTTGGCTCGAAACATCGTGTGGGATGGTCGAATCCTTGAGTCTTTGCATTCCTGATAAACCTTCCTTTTGGTACTGTTCAGGCCAAAAAAGTAGTTGAAAGTGAGTACAT